>JACWST010000169.1:36197-86019 GCA_014850475.1 Cryphonectria naterciae | reverse complement strand
CGTCACCAGTCGGAATCCAGTCGAAGGGGGTTTTTCTTTCTTGGTTTGCTGTCGTCTTGGTGCTCGTCTCGGGTTATGCTAGGGGGTGGGGGGGGGGGGGGGGGGGGGGGGGGGGGGGGTTTATTATAGCGCAAACAAAGACAGAGAGAAGAGGATGAAGGGGCGAGGCACAAAAAAAAAAAAGTCACGACTTAGGCCCCCAAAATTCTTAGGTTAGTGGGCGAGGCCTGGCAGTGGAACCCCTGCTATCATTAGCTGCCCGTTGTGGTTAGCCCTGCTATTGGAAGACAGTACAGCACATACAGCAGTATTTATATGAGCACTAAAAGGATGGCTATCCAGTGCAAGTTGGAAATGATGTGACCTACTTTATAAAGTAGACAGGACTCGCATAGTATTACTTACAGTTGCTGATGCTGGCTTCTCTTTAGGAATCTTTAAATGCTATTTGTGAAAATGCTATTTGTGAAAATGCAAGTTATTAATTCACAGCTGGGAAGAGGCTGGAGTTGAGGTCTTCCAGGTCTACTCGTTTCAAGAATCCAGACGTATGCTTAAATCTTTCTCCAATAAATGTTCAATGTACATGATTTGAGATTCAATGTGTGAGTCCGACCGTCTACGCAGCTATATAGGCCACAGCCATTTTTAGTTAGCTGGGAGTGGTCACTCCTTTTAGCTGTCGCATATTCAAGCATTAATAACTTCCAAACGGAGTCTCAGACTATGTCAAATGAAAGTGCCAATACTGCGGGCAAATAGTGGGCAAATAGCAGCCGAGAGCATTTGAAATGTAATATGTACTCGTTATAGACCTGTATTCCGAGGTGGGAGTGGAGGGTTTGCGAGTAAGAGACAGAGGAGAAGGATTTTGGACATGAGGGCATAACATTGAAGGTCTCATGATTTGAAGGCGAAGATGTAAAGAGCTCACCTGCGACAAGATTGTTGCGCTCCAGATCAGAAGGGATCCTTTTCTCATGATACGTGTTTACCTCACCAATCAACATGACAACACCCCATCCGCCAATCGAAACCACATGGACAGTCGGATGAATCAGATGGTTAGATCTATTTAAATGATATTAAGTGATTTGCTTTCTAACTGAAGCTACGAGTTTATTCTGGGACTTGCAACTACGATGTCCGACACCGAGTCTAGAGTTCTTTGCACACGATATGAGATCGAGCAGCTTAGCCTTGCACTGGCATAGTTCTGCGAAGACGGAAGAGGCGAGATCAACAGCATGTTGCGAGGCCGATCCGTGACTCTTCTTCCAACGAAGTCTACTCAAAGTTGAGCGATCGGTTAGCACACCAGACTCATGCCTGATATGAGTGGAAGGTGTCGTCCCACCAGGATCTCATCGGTCTGGTCTTTCTCGCAGAGATGAGACTTGCCGATATAAGCATGGATGCCCGCATACCGTGCCTTTCATTCTTTCCTAAACCGAGCTACAACTTCTCAGGAGGACCACAACAGGAGGCCAAAGCAATAGCTCTGTTCTACGCCATCAAGCGTCATCTCATCCGCATATTGCCGCTGGAATTCGAGCCCGTGGAGGCACTCTGCGAAGAAAACTTCAAACATCTCGATGGGAGTGTCGGAAGTTTAGCTGTTGCACCACGCATGATCGAGGCGCTGTTTGTGCTGGCACCGTGCTCAGTGGTTGAGGATGGAAGCACCTTCTCTCATTTGGAAGACTTTGTCAGACTTCTTCGATCTCAGATGGGCCAGAGGCTCCTGAAAGTGTGCTTCACAACGGACGGCCCTAGCGGAGCTCTTGGGCCATGCACAACAGTTTCTGAACGTGTGAATGCCTCGAGGATGGCGGAGGGGCCAAGCAGAAGTTTCTTCAGGCAGACATGACAAACCAATGAATGCACTATTTCCACAACACAACATCCCCTCGATGGATACAAAGTATGTATTGTATAGCGGTGTAGGCTCTGCGGTCTGGTAGCTCACGGGCCCTCTGTAGTGACGAGATGCCAAGACGAGTCAGCCGGGATGATGAAGGGCTTAAACCAGTGGCTCCTGAAGCTTGAATAGTGATCTTCTTGGCTGTGGAGCCGTTGCTGGCCAATGCCGGCAGTTCCCTGTGGGCTCCTTGCTGGATTCTTTGGGCTGCATGTCGTCATGAACATATTATCGAGTGGATGAACTGGCCTGCACAACATCATCATCGTCGGCTTACATTTTCATAATGCTCCAGAATTTCTGTTGAAAGGAGCTATAAAGATGTTCATGGTTCCTTCCACTTGTTGTTGACCCCTACTGCCCTCCGTTCCGCCTTCCCTCTCGCTGAGGACGACTTGATTACTCAATTACTTAAGTAATTATCTAATTAATTACATAAGGAACTCTTTCCACCATGATGAGATATTGTTCCCTTGGCAGTAGCAAGGCTCCTGCTCCCGCTGCTGCTGCTGCTGCCGCCGTCCTCCTTCTTTCCCTCTCCCAGGCCGTCCATGCCGCTGTGCCTCTCTACAGCAGCTACACGTTCAACCCCCTCGAGCACCTCGCCGGCGTGGCTCCCTACTTCGAACCTCTCGACCCACCAACAGACCCTTCCACCCCCCAAGGCTGCTCGCCCGTCCGCGCCGCCTACCTCGTCCGCCACGCGGCCATCTACGCGAACGACTACGACTACGAGGAGTACCTCTCGCCCTTTGTGGAAAAATTCCAGAACCACACCTCCTCCATCGACTGGACCAGCACTCTCCCAGCCCTCAGCTTCCTCTCCTCGTGGACGCCGCCCGTCACCACCGCCGAGGAAGAGCTCCTCACCCGCGTGGGCAAGCTCGAGGCCACCCAGCTGGGGGTCAGCCTTAGTTTTCGGTACGGCGACACCCTTGCCCTGCCGCGGCGCATCTGGGCCAGTTCTGCCGAGCGCACATACGAGTCGGCCAAGGCTTTGATCCGGGGGTTCGAGCCGGCGGGCGGTGATGACTCTATCGGTCTGGTGTCTGTGTATGAGTCGGACGAGGGCGGTGCCGACACCCTGACGCCGTATTCGAGCTGTCCGTTGTACGATGGCGGTGCGGGCAGTGACCAGTCGGGCGTGTACCTGGACAAGTTCACAGGCCCCATCAGGGCGCGCCTGAATGCTGCTGTGCCTGGTTTCAACTTCACCGCTGACGACGTCTACGGCATGATGGAAATGTGCGGGTACGAGACGGTCATCCGAGGATCCTCGCCCTTTTGCAACCTGGACCTCTTTGGACCAGATGACTGGCTCGGCTGGGAATACACCGCGGACCTCCAGTACCATTACAACGTCGGTTATGGCAGCCCTGTCGCAGGAGCCGTGGGCATGCCGTGGGTGCGCGCCACTGCCGACCTGCTCATGGCTGAAGATGCGCAGCAGGACCTCTACGTGAGCTTTACGCACCGTGAGCTGCCGCCCATGGTGCTCGTAGCCATGGGCCTGTTCAACAACTCAGCCTTTAGCGGGGCGTCGTCGTCTGCCAATGTGAACGACACCATGCCCGAGGACACCATCAACTATCGTCGCGCGTGGCGCAGCAGCCATGTCCTCCCCTTTATGACCAACATTGCAGTGGAGAGGCTGAACTGCAGCGGGAGCTATGGGTTCGATGATGGTGATTACTACCGAGTCCTGGTGAACAATGCGCCGCAGCAGCTGCCGGACTGTGGTGATGGGCCTGGCACAACCTGCTCAAGGGCGACTTTTGAGCAATTCCTCCAGCAGAGGGCTGGCATGTTTGGGAACTATTCTGAGGTGTGTGATACCGCATCGGAGTATGATAACTCGACCGATGTCTTGACCA
Organism: Cryphonectria naterciae; assembly: GCA_014850475.1. Taxonomy (NCBI): domain Eukaryota; kingdom Fungi; phylum Ascomycota; class Sordariomycetes; order Diaporthales; family Cryphonectriaceae; genus Cryphonectria; species Cryphonectria naterciae. The sequence goes on along the minus strand of JACWST010000169.1, from coordinate 82,224 downwards.
TTTATACGAATCCGGCCGTGGGGAATGGGACGTTTGTAGGCAAGAGAAGCCTGTGGGATGAGGAGTAAATGAAGCCTGATGGTTCATGAATGAAAGTGGAATAAGAATACTATTAATCATAATGAGAAAGGACAATAAGCTTCTGACTATTCTCAATTCTTCTCCTGGTCATGCAAGTTGACCTTGTCTCTCCGCTGCTCTTTTTTCCTTTACCATTCTCTCTTCTCAGGCCAAAATCGCAATTCCCTGCGCAGCCTTGCTCCCACCCAGCCCACTCAAATCAACATGCTGCACCTGAGCCCTCGTCTTGGTGCTTACCACCGTCACAGTCGCATCCGTCGTCCCGTTCCCAGGGCTCAGCGCATAGAGAAATGCACCCGCCGCCCCAATATCAGTCAAGCCCGGGTCCCCGTTCATACTAAGGTCTATCTCCCCCAGCACCGTCGCGTTTCCCGTCGACACCTCCACAAGCCTGTCGAGCCTTGCATCCGCGACGAACGCCGTCCCTGTCGCGGGGCTGATGGTCACCCAGCAGCTCGCCTGTTGGCCAGGAATCGATACCTCGGCGACGGTGTTGACGACTGTCTCGCCCGTACCGTTCACGCCCTGTTGTTGTTCTTGTTGGACTCCGATCACTACCGCGCCGAAGGATGCGTCTGTGACGAAGAGGTTTGTGGTGGGACCCGGGACCGCCGCGGCTCCGAACAGCACCGCCGTGCCCGGAAGCGAGCTCTGCTGGCCTGTCGCGGCCACCGAACCCGCGTCTGTCACGGCATACGAGGCGAGGAATCCCGTGTTGTTCACTGTCGGATCACCCTTGACCGTCGCAAACAGCGTGCTCTCGTCCGCTGAGAAGAACACCTGCGACACGGTGTTGAACGGCCCTACAGGCGGTGTGGTCTGGCCCAGGTCGAACGCGCGCAGGTCGTCGGCCTCGCCGCACCCGGAGGACGCGTCGAATGAGACACAGGAGATGCCGGCGCTGGCGCCCGTCAGCCCGACGCAGGCGAGCTTGTTCTGGGCTGAGACGGCGACGGTGGTGGGGAAGTCGCCGGGGAGAGGCACGGGCTGGCCTCGGAGGGTGAGTTTGGTGGCGTCTCGGGGGTCAATGGTGAACATGGATAGGGAGTTGGAGCCTGGGTTGACGGCGAAGAGGGTCTGATTGCGCTAGAAATTCTTGAGTATTTATCGTTTGTTCTCTCCTTTTTGCAGCAAGTGTGAATAATGTGTGATTATCCAACGTACATTCCCAGAGACTGCCAGCGCAGACTGGCTGAACAGGGCATCCGGTCCAGACGACTCGTTGGTCGCGCTGTCGATGGCGCTGGCCCCGGCGCCGCCTGTCAGCGTGATCGATCCGGCTGCTGTGTTCAGGAGGCCATCAGCCCCAACGGGCACGGCGATGACTGCGTTGTTGGCCTGGTTGTCCAGCACGTAGATGGCTTTGGCTCCCGCAGTAGAATCACCACCCGGGTGGCCTCCTTTCCCGCCACAGGATCTGGTGGAGGAGGGGGCTGCAGAAGCTGGGAGGAGGAGCAGGAGCCCCATGAGGGTCACAACGGCCGGAAGTGTATACATGACGATGTAGGGTAAGGGTGTGAAGATGGGAGAATCTAAACAAGTTTGATTGACTTGAAACAAGTGCTGGTCTCAAAAACAGTGACCTGTTGTTCCTGTTACTAGATTCAAGTCTGGACGAAAAGGCATGTTTATATTCCTCGGGAGGACCAAAGGACTATCTAAAGAATACCTTCCTCTTGTATCACAAATAGCCTTCGTAGTTCACCTTCTCAGAATGCTCAGATTGACATATCTTTGTTGTAATATGTTAGAGATCACTGTTGCACCAAAATCCTCGTAGCATTGACTGTTGATATGATCAGAATTCCCATTTTGGGCATAAGAATGATGACTTGCAATCTCAAGGACGTCAACGGGATCACAGGCACTCCTGCATCTGATTGGACATAAATCTTATCCCTAATTCTTGTCTAAGCATGCCCTGTGCTGCCACGCGAATGTGGCGACGTTACGTATGGATACTTTGATGGGGCTTTTGTGTGATACTAATCAATATTTCCTCTTTGGGACCGGCTTGGACGCCACGCCCCACGGCGCCCCCCTTTTCTCTTCCTCTTCTTCTCTCCTCGTTCATGCACAAGGAAGGGTTTTTGTTTCTGGCATTCTGCGCCATGGCCACGAACGGTAATTTTGCTTAGAACTCCCCAGTGACAAAGATGATAATAAATATCCATTACTCGAATCCGTCGGTGAAGAGTTCATCTCGTTGGCGAAACCCTTTCTCCCCATGAATTTGCCCCATGTAAGATACAGTGTTCGCGGGTTGGGCTCCGCATTGTCCCTTGTTCAGGTCCTTACTCATTCATACCTGGTACTTATGATTTCTATGAAGCGCTGGCCATAAAGGGTATTGTTTGGTTCCAGACCTGTCTCACGTCATCCGCGGCGTTCCGGCTCAGCCCCCGTAGAGAAAGGCACCTGAAGGAAACCGTGTGAAGCGTGACTCGAGCATCAATCCTCTCACACCATCTGTCCCCTCCCTCCTTTGCATGTGAGCCCCCCAACCTGCTTTGCTGCTGCTGTATCATCTTCGCAACAGCTGCGACTTCCCATCACGCAACAATCCGTTATCCAAAGGCGTCATCCCTCCCAAAGTGTTTGTCCCTTTAATCTAAAACAGTCCCTAGCCAGCTACCTGTGACCTGCGCGGATCCTTCGAGATGCCCAATCCAATCTTCCGGATCTTCAACCCTGGTGGTGCGTGTGGCCACCCCGCCCCCTCTTTTCTCTCAGCTTTGAGGTTGTATTGCCTACAAGACTTATTGTGGCAAGGCTAGTTGAGTTCCGTGGAAGCTGACATTGATTGATTGCCTTATTCCCTCTCGCAGCTCCCAAGGAGGATCGCGTGCAGAAGCGCCGCAAGCAGCTCAGGCAAGCACAGCAGTAAGTGAGATGTTATTAAGAGTTGAGTCTCCTGTTCTTTTTTTCCCTTCCAGTTTAGGAAGTAATCATCGTCATCACAGCCCCCAATGATATGAAAAGAGGGACGCATGCTGATTACCACCTTCCAAGCAATACAGAACATATCGTGAGCGCAAGGAGAGATATGTCAAAGACCTAGAAAGAGCCGTGGCGGAGAGCCGAACCCGCGAGACAGAGCTGCTGAGGGACAACGAGCGGCTGAACGCCACCATCCAGAGGCTGGTGGGATTGCTGCAGCAGCAGGGTGGGGCTGTTCCGTCTGACCTGCCAGTGGCCCTGTCCTATCCTCAAAGTCCTGACCGGGTTGGCTTCTCTCATCATGCCAATACCAACAAACCTCTTCCTGCTTCGCCGAGCGTCTTCTCCGAACCCACTACTATCGACTCGGTGCCGAGCCCAGCCCAGCAGCAGAAAGGGGTGTATGTTGCCGATGTTGATCATGTAGGCTTGGGGGTGGAGTTTGTATTGACGTAAGTTTCTACTACTCTGTCTTCTAACGATGTTTCTGAAGACGAAAAAAAAAGAGAAAGGAAACAAAACATCCCCAATCCCAAGAGAGGAAGAGAGATACCATAGAAACTAACCCAATATTTCCCTTCAGACTCGAGAGGCCTTGCCTCGACCACCTTCACGGCGACCCCAACAAACTAGACGATCCCTCCGGCCACGCACTCACCCTCTCTTCCCAAGTCTGCGCCATTTCATCTCCCACCTGTGTCACCTCCCCCGTGCCCGCAGGATGCCTGGACTACCAAGCTCTCCCGGCCGCAATGCTGGAGAACCTCCTGAGTCTGTCCAAGGCGCTCTGTTCCTCTGACCGTGAGGTCACCCCGGTGCAGGCTTGGGACTATCTACGCTCGCAGCAACAGTTTGGGATGTACGAGCTGCAGAGCCTTCAGACGCTGGCGCAGCTTTTGCGGGATACGATTAAATGTCATGGGTGAGTTTGTTTCTGTGGGACAGGTATAAGACGGCACTTTTGAAGGGGTTTGCGTTTCTAATTGCTAGTTGTTATAGATTCGGTGCTGCGATCGATCAGGAGACTTTTATGCGATTAACTTTTGAGATCTTGCAGCAGAAGAATCTTGGCTCTTCTTGATGATCATTCCAACTTATTACTCCAGAGATGAGCTCCTCGATCTCTTTAAGGGCTGCCGTTCAACTACCATGATAATTACTGAATATCCATGACTATTCTATGATAACCCCATATTTTCAAACATCTGTTGTCAGGCGATCAAGTCCCCAGGAATCCCACAACACCATCACTTTAAACTCAAGGAGAGCTTGTAATTATTGACAAGTTACAAAAAGGCACCATCCACCAGAGATGAGTAAACCTTCATTCATGATGCGTCGAAATAGTCTACTTGATTTCATCAAAAACATGCTCTGTCTATATGATCTCGCTCGTCTTCCCTTTTACATTATCTGAAGCCCAATTCATTCCTCAGCAGGAGATTTTCGTACCGTGGCTATCAAGTCCTCCCCCATGCACGCAGCCTTTTCAAACATAGACCTCATGGTCTCACCTTGGTCTTGCGCCTTTCAGCATCCAGCTGATGGTTCAGCGACTTGTTCTCGGTCCGAAGCTGACGAATCGTCGCCTGCGCTTCCTGCAATGCCTTGTTGGCCTTGTCCACTTCCGTCCTCAGCGTAGCTACCTCTGCGTCCATGCGTTCCAATGCTGATCCGTGTCGTTGATCGACGTTGACTAGTTCTTCCTCGTGCCTAGCCTGCACCTCGTCATGCTGCCTCTGCAAGTCCGTTAACTGCTCCCGCAGCGCTGCGGTCTGCTCCAGCGCAAGCCCTAACTTCGTCTCAAGCAGCGAGATGGTCGAGACCTTTCCCGCCAGCACCTCGCCATGCTCCTCCTCTGCCTCGCGAATCTCCCCCGCCTCCTGCAGGCCCTTGTTCGCCGCATCTAGATCCCCCTCCAGCCGCTGCGCCAGCGTCTCCAGCTCCGCAATGTCCCGTGTGTACGACTTCACCGACCCCCGCAGCTTGTCCATCCCGACCTCGAGCTCCTGGATCCGCACGTTGCGCAGCTTCACTTTCCCTTTGAGCGTGCTGATCTCTTGCCGCATATCATCCATGGCCCCGACGCGCGCGCTGAGCTGTCTGCGGAGCGACACCTCCACCATCTGGTACTCGTCGATGGTATCTGCGTGCTCCAGCTTCTCCCTCGCCAGCTCACGAAGTCGCGCGAGCAACAGGTCCAGCACGGCCGCGCCCGACGCAGAGAGGGGCAGCGTGCTCTCGCCTGGCTCCAGGTACTCCAGCTCCAGCCGCGCCGACCGAAACGCCGCCGCGAGCGAGGCAATGACCTGGGGTGCGTCGCTGCCCCGGATCCCCAGGCTGTCGAGCGACGTGTCTACTTTGGCCAGGGCGGCCGTGCGGTCTCGGAATGCGCGGAGGAGCTGGTTCAGCTGCGCTTCGACCTTGACGGTTGGCGAACGCGAGCCCAGGATCGCCTCGGCTGCGGAGCCGTCGTCGGGCGTGAAGGGGGCCAGCTTGTCCGACAGGCGGCGGGTCATGGCCTCGTATGTCTCGAGGGTGGACGTGAGCTTCTCGACTTCCAGCTGCAGGGAGGCGAGCTCCTCCTGCGCGGCCTCTCGTCCTGCCTTGTAGTCTGGCATCTGCACCTGCACGGACTTGTGCGACGACGTCGGGGTGAAGAGTTGACGCATGGGGGGTAGCGTGGCAAGACGCATGACGGGACTGGTCGAGGGCGGCGTGGGAAACGAGTTTCTGATGTCTGCGCGCCGTCGCGTGGGCGTGCTGCAGGCTAGCTGGGCTATGGTGCTCTCGTCGAAAAAGTGGTCGCCGTCGTCCTCGAAGTCGATGTTCATCGCCAGGCAGTTGTTGTTGTCATCGTCTCCGTTGTTTCCGCAACCACCTCCAGAAGATGAGCACGGACCGCCTCCTCCAGTCGTGGTGTCGCTCCAGTCGATCTGTGTGCTGTCGCTGAGGCCGCTGTTCGACGGCGCAGGGCTCTTGAGGGCGCGTCGGAGCTGCTCGACCTGCCTCTTGAGATCGTCGATGCGCTCCTCCTCGTTGCCATCCTCGTCATCACCAGCAGAAGCCACCACCGTCACACCAGAAAGGCGTCGGATCTCGATGTCCCTCTCGGCGATTGCGGCTCGGAGTGAGTCCATCTCTGCCTTATCCTGCAGTGCCTTGCGTCTCTTCTCGGCACTGATGACGTTCATCTCCTCACTCAGACCATTGCGCCTGATCCTTCTCTTGACGCGGCCGTCCAGAACTTGTCGCATAGGTAGGAATGTGACCTGGACGCTGTAATACCCGGTGTCGCGGTCGGGCGTGAAGATTTTGTGGTCATCATCACCATCGTTTCGAGAGTGGCTCAGAAGGGTGGCAGGCCCTGACTGACGACGCCTCTTGCGCCCATTCTCAGGACTGCTGCTGTTGCTGTTGCTGCTGAGCTTCGCATGGCGCATGAATGGTGTCAAGCCCGTCGATGACGGTGATGATGATGAGACCGAATCGCCCTTCGGCACGGCGTCTCCGGCAGGGCCCGGGTCCGAGAAGCGAACTCGCTTCTTGTTCTCGCGGCTGGGCGTCTGGGGCACGCGATGATGGGTCTGGGTCTCAGTGGGTCGGTCCAGATGATGGGCCCTGCTGCTGCTGCTGCTTCTCACACCGCTCCGGCGAGGGCGCCGCAATGCGAGAGGAAGATCTTCTTGTTCCAGCATTGTAGACAGAGAACAGAACAGAACAGAACAGCGGGGCAGGGTCGCCGAATGGAAGCGAGTACAGAAGGAATAAATAAATTAAAAAAAAAAAAAGACAGAAAATATGGCGGTGAATCTGAATTGGAAATAGAATTTGGACTAATCTTCTAAGTACTGCAAGTGAACCGACTGATTGGAATATTTACAAGAGACAAGAAGAGAGAAGAAGGGTTCAGGGTTGGGGAAAAAAGACTATAATTCTGGGAAGGGGGGGGGAGGGGGAGGGTCTTTTACGGATACCTCCGTATTAATAAATGAATATCTTTGTGCCTGGGGGGGTGGAAGGGGGGAGAGAAGGAAAGAAGCTCGAAGAGGGGGACGAGGGGTGATTGTTGTGTCAGGGGTTGGACTGAGGAGAATAACAAATCGCGAAAACTGGAGTGCCCTTTGTTTACTTTTTTCTGTTTTCCGCCTAGCGGGTTGGGTCCACTCCTGTAAATTGCGCTCGTCAGCCAATCGTTGCATCGATGTGTTGGCATTTGGTTTCAATGTTGTCTTCCTCAGCCTATCGAGTTGTTTGTCTTGTCCTGTCTTCCTGTTCTCCTTCGTACTGCTTGTTTTCATGGACATTCGAGGTGAGGGAGGAGGTATCTTTTGTTTGCACCTCGGTTTCTTATTCTTTTCTCTCTTTTCCTCTTTTTTATTTACCTATTTTCCTTGTTTACACTCTCCTCCATTCATTTCTTCTCCTTCAAGTTCAAGCACAGCGTTGAATCAAAAAGCCCCGCATTAATTAATTAATTACAATTTACCGCGACGCGCAGCAAAAAAAAAAAACAACAAAACAAAAAACATTCAAGACCCCTGGGCAAGCTGAGAATTGCCTGCAACCAACGAACCTCATTTCGATCGACGACCTGCTGTTCTTCCGATGGGCATTAAAACAAAACTACATTTGTTGTTCTTTCCAAGGGTGACGTGGCGACGGGTGGCCCACGTCAGTCGACTATTTATTTCTGCGGCAACACAGGCTGATGAACTGGATAGGATGCAGTGCTGACAGAGGTCTGCCAGCGCTGCTTTATGATTTGACATGCAGCTTGACCTTTCACAGCCGCCCACGTAAGTAGGCTGGGGAAACAAGTCCGATTGCGTCTGAGAGGTAGCTTCTGCACAGGACTCGACCACTTCCTAGAGCCAAGACTGTGATCTTAGGTGGACGAATACGCTTTGAGAGATGGCAAATATGGTCTGAGAAATTTGGCTGCTCATCTCACACCGGCTCTGGGCACTTTCTTTTGGTCTAGGTCAATGTATCAATACAGGTTTCTTCTCTGCACCACGGCTAGAGTAGAAAAGCTGTTGTTTGGAACACACAAACCTAAAAGTCCGCACTATAGGCCGCTTTCCGCGAAACCTCAGCATCGTGCCTCATACTTTCCGCCTTCGCCTCGAGCCGTTTTACACAGCTCTTCCCAAGCGGCAGCCGCTGGACCTGACCCTTCAGCGCCCCAGCCTCTCCCTCGCCCGAAACCACCTGGAAGATCACCTCGCACCCCTTCTCCGGATCTCCAGCCTGCTTGCCATTCATGGCGCTCCAGTTCGCCATCGCCTTGGCCAGCGCTCCGCTGGGTGTGTCCTGCCCGACCCCCTTCTCGTTGGCCACAAAGGCACCCAGGAAATTGGTGCGGAAAGGGCCCGGCTCCACGATCAGGACCGAGATGCCGAACTCGGCCTCCTCGCGCGCCAGCGCCTCGCTGATCCCTTCCAGCGCGAACTTGCTGCCGCTGTAGATGCTGCACGTCGCCAGCCCGTCCACGCCCGCCGAGCTGGACATGTTGACGATCGTCCCGGTCTTACGAGAGCGCATGCCGGGGAGGACGCCCTGGATGGTGTAGAGGGATCCATACACATTCGTCTCGAATTGAAGTCGGATCTCTTTTTCTCTGTGCGGTATCCTGTTAGCCTGTTGATTCCTTCCTTTGTCACATCCCATCAGCACTTACGTGAGCTGCGCGACCGGCCCCAGGAGGCTGAATCCGGCGTTGTTGATCAGTACATCGATCCGCCCATAGACAGCTTCAGCATCCTGCACCTTCTTCACGATGCTGGCCTGTGGCTCCGTCATGTCCATCTCGATGATCACCCCGCCGGCCCCTTCGATGGACTTGACCGCGTCGTGGGAGCGTGTCTTACTGCGGACGCTGCCGATGACCCTGTGGCCTGCTTTTAGGGCACGGAGGGACAGGATGAGCCCGAAGCCCGCTGAGGCTCCTGTGATCAGCCAGACTGGTGTAGACATCTTGATCGGATAGTCGAAATTGAGTGGTAGTCGAGTAGTAATTAGTTTGAAATAATCAGCTTGAGAAGATGCGATGGCTTGTTTAATGTTATTATTTCACACAATGATTGAAAGAAAACTCGATGACTTTGCATTTCCGTTCGTCAACTTTTATATCCCAATCATCATCGACAAAAGGCATCATTGGCATGCCATGCAACTGCCGTCGTGGCCAAGTCGTCTAAGGCCGCAGTACAGAAGCCTATCGCCGATGCCCTGCGGCGATACTTGATCGGTGATTGTTTCAAGTACGGACTATGCCGTTTTCGGGAGTCAGCACTTGGAAGAAGACGAGCCTGGGACCGATACATTGTCTGCAATCACGCCCCCGATCCCCGAAGGAGTTAATGTCTTTGGACAAAATTTTGGCGATATTGGAAACTGGGAATCAATACATCACATTGCATGAGATTGTTCCATCGTGAAGCTGTGTTAAGGCCGCTCATACCCATACTGCGCGGCCTTAACAGAAGTGCATCAATAGGTCGGTAAAAAGCCGAATGAAAGACTGGCTTGAACCGTCTTCGAATTTCCGTACACTATCCGCGAGAGGGTCAATAGAAATTGTGTGAGCTTTCTCTTGCGCTCAGACCTTCATGGTCCAGCATATGCAAGGCTTTTGTCGCTCGCACCGTCCCCCTCGACCGAATTCTGCGTATCATGCGTATCATTATAATTTTCCCCCTCCTTTTTAAGGTCGTATCAGACCGAGAAGATTGAAAGTGATCGATGTGTGATGGACTAAAGACTTCATTAATGCCTTCCAACATGGTCACAAGTAAATGACGCTGTGCTTGGTTCGATCTAATTCCTTTTCCAAGTGCAGCAAATGAAAGGGAGGGAGAGGGAACGCGAACAAACTCGGTGCCTGTTATAGTAAGAAATAGCCTTTAACAAAGATCTCGCCCGTCAACAGCACCCAAGGCTACTCTCTATGTTCCCCGGCTCTCAATGTCCGATGCTAAAGCACGCCGAGCTCTCGAGCCCAATGCAATTCTGCTCAGTACGTATGGACATCGCGACAACGTCCCTATCGATGTCAGCTCAGCTCGTAACGCAGGTCCGCTACGACTAGCCCAGTGACGCCTTCGTCTAGTCGTAATACCCAGAGGGATCCCTGGCGGGCGGGTGGGCGGCAGATTTGCGCCGGGGCAGCCTCGGACTGTCCAGAGCAACTACAATAAACCGCCTCTGCCAGAAGCCCCCAGCTCCAGCGCTCCAGCGCACACGAGACATGGTGATTCGAATGTGCAGCGTGCGAGCGGCATCAGCTTGGGGTGCTCGACCGTGTATGACTCCACCATGAGTTGCTCGAGCACCACGACCTGGAAGTACGGGACAGCGCTCACTCTAGCGACATTTTCATTGAGCAAGTCCAGCTCAAGGGTCCATGATGCCCACTATTCGATGGCAAGCACAGCTTCAAACTCGATCCGGTCGTATGTAGCAAGCAATCGAAGGACGGTGCGGGAGTGCCAAAATCACAAAGCTCCCCCAAGAGTGATTCTAATGTGCATAAGTACTGCATTCTCGTGACGTCTCGCGATATATAACATATGAACTTAGAAGCCCAGGATCTTGTTTACTCTTCGAATGACTTCTTTCTCCCCCTCGCTGCTGTCGACAGGTTCAACCAGAGGCTCGAGACCGACAGAGGCTGGCCCGTCCTCTCCAGCCACAGACCTGAGAAAGTTCTCGTCCGGCCGGTCCACATGCTCAGACTCACCCTTGCCGCCAGGGAAGTCAGGACCGGGCGTGCCATTTTTCCATGCATCCCTCATTTGTACGACGTAGTTGGCGTTGATCTCGGTGGCTGGGCAAATGGGAATATAAAGCACGCTTGAGTCTCGTTTGCCCTTGTGCTCAAAGTCGACAGCATGGATTGCTGTGGTTGATTTTGATATCCACTATCAGCCACGCCAAAAAAAAAAAAAAAAATCGCTTTCGCCGCGTGAGGAATCTAACTTACTATCGCAATGCCATGCCACATAGTCCCCAGGCTTGATATGAGGCACATGTACCATCGTCCTGTCCAGCTCCAGGTGAGGATGCATCGCCAGCTTAGGAAATTCCATGCCATACCCAGGAGTCGCCCCTGGTATCTCGCTTGTCATCTCCTCACCGCTGGTAAACTCCCAGTTCTCAGGCGCCAGGAATCTCGCCCTTGCTAGACTCCCTGGCTTTGCTGTCTCTAGATCCACAATGTCTCTCGGTCGGAAGAATGGCCGGAGCAGTGCATATGTCGTGGCCAGTTTCAGGAGCGGGTTTACTAGTAAGGTCCCCTCCTTTGGCCCAGACTCACTGATACTCATCCACCCTTGGAACGTCCTGAACGCACTGCAGGCTCCCAAGCCGTTGTATAGATTGTTCATAGCATCAACTCTCGTGCTGGCATCCCAGGGGTCGTACTGGGATGCCCATTCCCCTCGAAATATGGCGTCATACGTACCGCCAAGGCCGTATCCGTTGGGCATCCATCTCTCCACGCTTCCACCGTCTACGTGCGGACCAAGTGCGAAGAATGCGTCCCCTGGTTGCCGTATGCGCAGACGGTCGGCGTAGGACATAGGGTTGGAGATGGATACGAGAGATTTTGGGTCGGATGTATGCCATGTGGATTTCATGAGCGCCTTTTGCAGGGTCATGAAGTTGGGGTGTGTACGGGCGCGGAGTTGGGGTGCTGACCAGTATAGTTCCCATACCTGAGGATCGTGCGCAGGGAATCCTAGGAATCAACATGTGAGTAAAGGAGACAGACCATCAAGAGGTTTGTCAAAGACAGTGTTATGTAGAAAATTATCATTACTTACCCTTTGTATGTGGGTTCTTGCGAATATAATCGTCCAGCTCAAATTTGTACCTGCGAGCCTCCTGCTCCGGGATAACGCCCCTGACAACCACAGCGCCACGCTTCTTGATCTCCTCCCGGGTGGTGCTGAGGTCGTCCTGAAGCCGATCAAAGCGCAATTCGGGGATAACGCTGGACCCTTTCAGGGTGACGTTTTCGTTTTCGACTCTGAGCCGCTCGAGAAGGGCGTTCCAGCTTGCCTTGATCTTGTCCTGGCGTCCCTCGACCAGCGACAGCTTGAGCAGGCGAAACTGGTCCGGGAGGGGTTCATCTTTAATGCCAGCTAGAGATGCGAAAGAGTCTGATATGTCGCCTTCTCGCTTATGCTGTGATGCGGCTGCCATTGCGCCCATGGCGATTGTGCGCCGTTGCCTGCTAACGAGTGTCCATGATGGGCGGACAGCCCGTCTTATTGTGGTTTGGAGCATCTGCTTGGAATAATGTCACGCAGCCAGAATAGATCCAAGGATTTATTTGTTATTATTGACACATTGGAGAGCATTCGTGGATGACGGCGGACAAGGGCATTAGATTCTATGGTGACCATACTCTGTAGGTGGTGGTGTTCGTCTTTATACGGATGAAATCAAGGACACAAGAGCGGAATTACCATTTTGAAAAAGTTACCAACACAGTCATTCATACAGGACCTTTATTCAACGTCCCCCACCTTGCAGTTAGTCTCTCTTGGCCTGGGGCAAAATGATCTTCCCCGAACCCACAAATGAGCGGAATAACCAGTCTAAGTATAGTGTGTTGTGGCTTATATTACGGCGGAGATACCATAAATGGCATGATCCGGACTTCATATCTCACCACGATCTTTTCAATCTTTCTTCTCAGCATATGGGTTCTCTTATGAACAGGTACTTCATGGTCAGGAGTTTGGGAACGGGATAGATCTTCCTCAAATTTGTGGATCTCGACATGCTGACAATTTACTACCTGTCTCTTTTCTTGTCTTTGGTGAGGCGCACCGTGGTGTCGGTCATACGATCATCAGTCCTCTCGTCAAGTCTAGATCTGCAACTCTGGCACCGCCTCTCTGCCGCCTCCATAACGGACACCACAATGGATCTTTCGGAAAGACCCAAATTAACATCACCTCTCTCTGGCCAGAAACGTCCAGTGAGATTTGTGGCCTCGGATGGAGATGGCATGCCTGTCAAACGCCGCCAGGTTCAGCAAGCTTGTGAGGCTTGCCGGAAGAAAAAGGTCTATCCCATAGCATTGCTATTTTTGCATTATCAATGAACCACTACTAATACCACAGATAAGAAAAAATGTCCTCATGGATGTAAAGACGCAGGCTTGGTCCTGAATAGTCACCGGGAATCGTCACAAAAGCCAGAGTCGGTGCAACAGCAGGGACCAGAAATCAGTAAATTTTGCTCGGCAGCTCCGTCAGCTTCTTGCAAGACGACCTCGCTGAGCGTCGAGGCATCAGTAGCCTCACAGCTGCTTGAGCTGTCAAATTCGCGGTTCATCGGCGACTTGCTCCCGGAAAGCGTCTTTATTCATACTGGCGATGGACAACAGAGACAGCCGTCGCTCCATCGACTTCACTCGGAAATTGGGACCTGGATGCGGCGCCTACCGTCCGGCTCAGATGGGCAGACTGTGAATCCTGATGCATCAACTGCGGCTAAGAAGCAGGTTCAGGGCATGCTGCCTCTTGGTGGCCGCCTCCGGAAATCATACGACCGCGATATTAACAATGCAGACGAGGAGGATTTGGCAGTATGCCCGCCAGTTTCAGATTATCAGCATCTCCACCGAATCTACTCTGAGCGGATCCATCCTATCCTACCTATATTCAACGATTCAGACGTTGGCGCGATCAAAGACGTACATGTACCATCCGTTCGATACCGTGTGTTCAGGCAAGCCATCTCCCTAGCCGCTGGCATAGAACCTTCATCGCGAAGTTTTCTACACCTCGTCGACGGCGGCGCTCCGCTCCTGTCCCCTTCCGAATTTCACCACCGCCTGTCAAAGGCTATATTTGCCTCCCTTGACGCGGACGTGTTGAACGACCGTGTAGACCGTATCCGCGTACTGCTTATCATTTTCCTCTTCTACCAGCCGCGCCACACATCCGACAGAGACGTGTCGCCCTTGATCTTCAGCCAGGCCGTGCATTATTCGCAAACTCTAGGTATACACCTCCGTGGCTATGGCAGGGGCTCTGATGATACCGACGCAGAAAGACTGTTCTGTCTGCTCTGGGCTCTCGATCGCATCAATGCTGCCTTTCACGGACGGGCTTGTCTTTTGCATGAGCGTGACCTTGACCGAGACGTGGACGCTTGTATTGAACGACAGGAGCGGCCTGCCTTTAAATTGTTCCTCAAGGTGGCGGAGATACTCAACAGGGTGATCTCTCTGTACCGTCCTCGATATGAGGGCGTTGATTCGGTAGATCTACCCGTGTTTGAGAGTGTCATTCTTGATGCCGGTGCTGAGAAGGTGCCGTCTTCCCTACTAGGTAAATTTTGTCTTTGAACAAGTACTTGTCAGCGATGACCAATGGCTGACGGTTGTCTCGAAGCCACCATAGAGGTCTTCTACCATGCCGTCTCTATACTATCTTGTCGAAGGCACCCACACCCCAAGTTCCAACTCCCAGAGACTACCAACACCACCCTCCCACCACCCAATATCAACGCCCGTCGCTCCCTGTCAGCAGACCGCATCGTCGACTCGGTCATATCGTCCCTGTCCCACCAGCTCTCCTCCTCCTTCTCCGACAGCATCTACGTCCTTCCTTTTGTCCCGTACGCGGTCGCCCTATCCCTGAGCGTCATGTATCTGAAGATGCGCTACTCCAAGATCTCCATGTACAGATCGAGAGCAAAGGCACGTTTCATAGAGATTGTCGGCTTGCTACATTCGCTGGGCGAGGTATACACCAATGCAAGATTTAATGCGGGGCTGGGCATTGCTATATTAAATGAAATGGACAAGACAGCCAAGGGGCTTGCCAACTCGAACGGGATAGCCGCCACGGGGAGTATGACGGTCGAGACGGGGGCTACAACGCCGCACCAGGCGACAAGACTCGAAGTTCAGAGCAGACCAGGCGCTCAGGCGGATGAGATGGGCGGGCCGGCGGAGGCACCACGGCATGAGGACATAAGCTCAGGGGTAGCGAGTCTGGAGGGAGGACAACCGCGAGAGGACCCTCCCTCGGTCGTCTTCACATTGGGCGAGGCCAATAACGCTGAGACACCAACAGGGCCAACACCGACGACGGTCGACGAGGGCCCTGCGGACCAAGACCAGCAGCAGGCTGAGAATGGCGACTGTGCGCCGCCGCCGCCGCCGCCGCCGCCGCTATGGGATGACATATCGGATGTTGATCTCTTTGTACATTTCGACCCCGGCTTTGACTTGGATGCGGTGGATGCGGCTTTGGAGGCCAACCTCGAGATGGGATATCCACAGACGTGGTCTATGCAGTGGCCAGAATCACGATGAGGTGACAGGTCAGGGATGATCTGGTGTTGGTATCTGGAAGTAGATGGAAACATGTTATGAAGAGACAGAAAGGAGAGGGGAAAAAAAAAGGATTTACATTGACAACACCGATGAATAGTAAACGGAATACATAAGAGACAGGCTGAGCGAGATTCCAAAGTACGTCAAGGTTCCCATGCAAACAGTAATATAGCCATAGCCAAGGAATCCTGTTAGAAGGGCTTAATACACAATCATCAAAAATTTGTCAGTCAGAGAGACGCACAGCCAGCTGTCGCAGAATTTACAGTCCATCCTAGCGTTACCCGTCTGGTTCTTTAATGCGAACAAGTACGGCAACGCCGCCCTGGAAGCAGATAAACCTGTGCAGAGCCGGTCTCCAGAGTTCTACACACAGGCGTCTGTCATTGCGCCGTATGTGAGCATCAAGTTTGAATCTGTCAGGTATGACTGGTTCATCACCATGAGAAAGTAGCGATTGTCTTTGTGTGGGCGGTGCTTCTGTGGTCTTGGGTCTGTTGTTCGATAATGTGGCCTCGTACGACGCCCAAGGTTAGCATGAAGCCTACTGATGAGATATATGAGGACAAGGTGTTCAAGGCTCATGTTGAGAAAATCCCGAAGCCTGTAGACGACAGCGGAACGAGGCTGAAAGGGGACTGATGGTATTCATGGCTTATGAAACGAGTCTACAAGGGAGCATCAAACTCATCAAGAATCTACCAGAAAACCCTTCTCCTAGAGACGAATTCGGTGAGCATCAGTCTATTGGTATAGAAGCTGTTCATAGTCTAATGTCTACCCGTGTTTTCAATATCCAAGGATTCCGGATGGGTACAAAGTCAATCTCTCCGCGTCATCCTTTTCATTCTCACTTTGTCAACCAGTATCAGGCTGAGTAATCCATCCTCGAGGTTTATTTGGTTAAAAAAGCATTAAGATAATCCCTCTTGCCCAGAGGCACACCCTTCATCCGGAGAAGGTCATAGGCCGTGACAAGGTGGAAGAACATGTTCGGCACGAGAAACATTGATACCCAGACCCCGACACTTGACTTGTCCTTTGTACCAGGCACCAGTCTATTTCATCCGCGTGTCAGCTTCAGTGCATCACGTCTCGAAAAGCGTGAGGAAGGGGGTTTGGGGGAGGGAGAGGGGGTAACCTACACATCGAGAACTTCATTCTCCCTGCCATTGATCTGTTCCGGCTTGACCTGCTTCGCTAGATCTCGGGTCTTCTGTATGCGGGCGTGCAGCTCCACAAAGGTCTTCTCCTCCAGACCCCAGTCCTCGACTGTGAGGCCTATCAAATGTACGATCGGTAACTGGATCACCCTTGACACTGTTTCCAAGTTATAATCCCATACTGCGTCACGATCCTGGGGATTGGGTACGGAGGACGGAAGGACTACTCACGAGTCTGGATCTGCCTGGCCAGAGGATACATATCCTCATAGAACTTCGCATCGATATATTCAATATCAGGGTCTATACCGTTCTCCTTGGCGTGTGCCTCGGCCTTATTAAGGATATCATCGGCGGTATCGAGGGCCTTCAAGATCAAAGGGAAATAGGCGTCGTATAGGGTGTGCTTGGTGGCCATTTTCGGTGACGTGGTGTTACTTATGTTGAATAGATTAGTGAATCTCTATGCTTGAAATAATATGATTTTGATTTCAGTTGATTGTGAAGAGGAGCCTCATGAGCTTTCGAGGCAGTGGATCGAGAGCCCTACTTATATTGGTAGATGCTTCACACGTTAAATTTGCTCAATCATTTGGAACCTACCTAAGTCAAGCGGGAGTCGGTCCAATATCCCTGAGAGGAAATCCTGTGGGTATGAGCATGGCGATAAGGTAATTACCCGAGCTAATACCATCAGCTTGTGCTCCTATCTTCTACGTTAATAATGATCTAAAGGTGAGCCGCATAATAATCGAGAGGCTGCCGGCCAGGGTTTCAGAAGCGCTGACAAATTCAGACAGTTAAAGGGATATGACGCGGCGAAACATTTAAGCCGAAACCCAGCAGAAATTACCCATGTAGTAGTATTTCTACGTAGGCTAATTCGAGAGAGCATATCCTGATGTGCAAAAGGATTGAAAGCTGGATACGGAGTTAAGCTGGATATAGTGTATCAAAGCCGTCTAAGCGGAAAGCCGAGTGACCGCTCAGCCTATCGCTGTCCATACTACGTAGAGGCTACGTAGAGGGTGGTGACCAACGTGCTAATATGGATCTTGGGAAATCAACCAAGAGCTTCAGGGTGAAAAAACAACCCGACTTGTAGACCCCGGCGCGGACCGGCGAAATTAGTGATAGCAGTCATCACCTTAAGTATTTGATGGTTAAAAATCGTTCGATGATGTCGCGAACCTATTCTTCCTCGTGGCTACTATGTAGGCTGCAGGGCACTGTTGATTTCTTTCCTGGCTCTCCATTGTCTTGATTACTAGATGCCCCCCAGTTACAACGATGCGAGGCACTCCCTGCCTCTGTGTTGTTTGGTAGATGAAGGTATATTGATCACCGTTCGTGATAGGTGATATGTGATTATTCAGTAAAAATTTTTTGGATATCGAGCAGTGGCTATGTTGCATTACTTTCACCAACAGCACATCTACCTTGCGCTTTTTTCGCACACTAAACTCACCTGGACGGCCTTCCCGTCATTGCAGTAGCATCAACAGCATTCTTATTATGGGCAAGTCGACCTAGTCTGGGGAAATCAGGTTCAAGATGTTTGTGCAGCGTTGATTTCAAGGACTAATCAGGTCTGCCTGAATTAAGACTTTTATATTAACCGAATAACTACATATGTTCCCTACTCTCATACACACGTATGCTTCCCGCCTTGCCAGGAATGAAACTGGATGCTTGTGATATTCTTGATGCCTCTAATATCAAAGTTCATTCACACATTCACGGTTAGTCTAATGGAACGAACATGCGCATTTGCACTCAAGGCGGCCCTCGGCATAATCCGAGTTCGTAACCCGTTAACTACTCCTTCGGTCCGTTGCCTTCTTCTCTTCCAACAGTCGGAAGGAAGCAAGTCGGTTGCGCTCGCAGAGACCAACACCACTCGATTAACTGCTGTGCCCGACTACCAGCGCCATTGCCATAAGCGTTGAGCCTCCGGAATTTCTCTTCCAGCTCACTCCTTGTGAGGGTATTCCCAGGGTCTCCCTTTGGCTCGTCGCAAATGCCCCAGACGACTTGACCCTCGACCAGCTCGACTTCCACCCTGCCGAGCCACCTCTTCGGATACGCAAAATCGACCTCGTCATCCAAAACCATGTTGATTCGTTCCCTGAACCGCAGCACATCTGGATCCGCAAGCGCAAACTTCTCAAAGTCCAAGAGGCTCGCGCTGCCCTTCAACGCGATGAGAGAAAGCGTCGATTTCATGCTGAATTTGGCTGCGTGTACTGTCCTTGGCGGCGAAGAGGAGGCGTCGACTGGACCGAGCACATCAATCGCGCCCTGGTGCACATGTGCCGTGATTCTCTTTATCTCCACCATAGCGTTCTTGATCTTCTTCTTCGCGATGGCGTCAAGCAGTGCATCAGCAGCAGGGTGCGTATGCCGACAGCAGGCATGAAACTTGAAGCTCGTCTCGAGAACAGCCCACCTCGTGCCCAAACGGTCAGCCAGCCGCGCTCCATCCGCATCCGGCCCCGACATCCCCTTCATCAGGCCCGCGCCGCCCTCGATGACATCGTGCGCGCCCTTCAGCCCGTCTCGCACCATGTACGCGCTCAACAGACCGTTCGAGGCGGCATGCGCGCAGTGCAGCTGTTTGCTGTCCCCGGCGCCGCTACGCATGAACTCCCAGAGACCGCTGGTCTGCGTACCCGCCGTGCCAAGGACGGAGACCATCTGCTCGTAGCTGAGGCCGAGGAGCTTGGCGACGGCCAGGGCGGCTGCTATTGTGCCTGCGGTGGCTGTGGTGTGAAAGATGCGGTAGTGAGAGCGGCCTAGGGACTCGGCGATGCGGATTCCAGCCTCGTATCCGGCGATACTGGCTAGGAGAAGGTCGGATCCGGACAGGTTGTTGTCTTGGGCTGCTGCTAGAACGGCTGGGAAGATGACGCTGTTCGAATTGTTTTTAGTCAAGTGTGGCTTGCTGGAGAGGGGAGAGAATTCAAGAAGGGCAATAAAAAGAGCGCAAAGGGCATTGTAATGATGGCGATTGCTCACGTCGCGGGATGCATCACGCTGCTATTGTGCAGGTCATCCTGCTCCAGCGTATGGCTCGAGGCAGCATTTACCCAGGCAGCCCAGTAAGGGCTCGACCTGGTGCCGCTGGTAAGGATCTGTGCCGAACCATCACTTGGTCCCATCTGCCTTGCTGTATGCTCAAAGATTGGGATCGGATGCGTCTCGGCGGCGGCGAGAGCAGAAGCCAGCCAATCGAGGAACAGGTCCTCGATCCGGCGCCACACATCCTCGGGGACGATGACGCCTGTGAGGTCATCTGAGAGATATCGAAGCAGGGCTGCAGTGTGCTCAGAGGTTGCCATTCTTGAGAGAAGTCTCGTGTGTGTAGGGAGAGAGGACAGTTAAAAGGCCTGAATGCTTTGATTTTCCCTCTCTATTTCTCTATCTCTCTCTATATATACACCATGTGGGTGGTCATTTCGTCGTCTAAAACCATCTATTGGGAACGCATTCAACTATCCTCGGTTGGATCTTCGGCTGTGGATGCGGGGTGAGAAGGAAGTACGCAGCGACTTATTTCCACCGCTCAAGTCACCTGCCTTATGACAGCCTATACTTACCTTCCTTGACGAAGATGGTTAATCACTTCTGCGACCTATGCAAAAAGATTGAATATCGTCTTGAATTATAACAAGACAGTCAAACACCTTCAAACCCCAATCATGCTCTTTGGAGACGAGTAACATGTTGTCTTGATTATAATCAAGTCCAAAATGTCAAACAGGTTTTGTGTACCGCTATGATTAGGGACTATGTACACATTAGCAAATGCCACCCCAGAGCACATAGACGTACATACAGTCCATGGGTGAACTGTCACATCTCACATCCTAGACGCATGAAAGTGTCGGAAAGACTGAGCTAGGTGAGGCATGACGGAATGATGCTATTAATAAGTTTCCCCTTCATTGAGCTGGATCAACGAGCAATTACTATTCCCAGAAGATGCGCGGGATCACCTGTACTCTTAGCCAAGAATGAAGATGTCGCCCACCGGAGGCTGAACCCGCCATGATTACATACCTTACGTTGCGCTGGTGGGCTGCCTGAACTCAAGTCTCTGAATTATGAGTTTGTCCGCACACACCCGCTGATCAGTCATGAGAGCTGATGCTTGAAAGGTGTGTGTTGGCTGGCAGAGGCACCAAGGCACATTCTTCAGCCATGGAAAACCTACCTAGTCTCCCCGCCGCTTGGTACACGCTTCAGCGCCAGCGGCGCTAGTTGCTCGCCCTGCCGACCCTTCCCACCCCCTTCAACGCGTTCTTAGCACTCGTGCATGTGGGGCTTACTAAAGAAAGACCTTGCGTGCATATACAGTCAAAACGGGGTTCCTTGTAAGGCTCTGGGAATGCGAATCTGGGACGGAGTTGGATGAATTAGGAAAGGATACGTCTGTTCGTGATGGCCTAAGGTTTTCAGCAGGAACGCACGTCAGACCTAGAGATGCCACTTACTGTGCTACCTCTGTGAGGGGGATGGAATCTTTGGGGGCCAAATGTACCTGGGGTGTATGATGATTGGTCCACGGCTTTTTGCTGAGGGGCAAGCTTGTTCAGCGCGGGGCAGACTTTGGTTTGGGTTTATCCACAGAGCCATGTCAGCAGGAGAGGGCCAATGGCATACAAGACTCAAGAGCCAGCTTATCGAAGAGACATCTTCTGGAAGGGAATCAGCACTCCCTGCGATGTGGGTTGAGACGTGAGTCTCACCATCTCAGGGCGCGCTATCCATACTGAAAACGCTTATCAAGTCAGTTAGTTAGTTAGTCAGTCAGCTTGAGCAGTAATCAGTTAAATACAACCCATGAATCCTTTCGCCTCTAAAACAGCAACACGACCCTTGATCTCGTTCATCCTTTGTAAAACATCCACCGAAACAAAGGACGATCGAGTAATTACGTCTCCCGGTAATGACCATCAGCCATGGCATCGCACCATGAATCGTGGTTTCGATACCCTCTCGAGCGGCCATATCCCTTCCGCTGGTTCACGCCTCTGTTCACCGGGACGGCGGTGGTAGCAGCGGTTCTCTTCACATTTATCAATATCGCGGCGGACGGATACACCCAAAAGGTCGTCTACACCACGAACCCGAATTCGACCCTGCATGAGCACCACTGGTACATGGACGCGCCATGGTCATGGATCAGCACCGCTCAGTTTTCATGCCAGTCGCCTGGTATCTCCATAGGCAGCCCTTACTACACCTCGAACCAGGAGACGGCCAGCTACACTGTCACCAGCATGAACACGACCCTGATGCCGGACGAGGCCGCTATCTATGCTGGTCTTACCGCACAGTCCCTCGGCATTACAACCTACATGAACAATACGTTGCGAGACTGCTCGATGGGCGACATGGAGGTCATCTTCACGTCTGGGCAAGAGCCAAGCTCTGCTATACTTCAGATTCAGGTTCGTCTCCTAGACGGAAATGCGACGTGCTGTTGTGACTCATAGCATGAACGAGGAGGCTGATTTTTGCCTAGACTGGACCAGTATATTGCTACATTGAGACGGATAAACGTGTGAACATCACGGTAGAACAGTCGTTCAGTGGCACCGAGTTCCTGTTTGTGCAGCGTTCCAGCTTGAGCCAGTATCTAGTATACAACTTTATGTCAGTTTGTTCGAGGCAACAAAAAAAAAAAAAAGGAATAAAAGTGGCTCCCTTCCTGAACTTAAGTAGCTGATGACACAAAACGTATTTAGGAAGGAAAGCTATACTGCGCTGACAGATGCTATTCAAGCCATGAACAGCACCGCCGGTTATACTGGAACAACTCTAGGTTAGTTGCGATTGTCTTTCGATACCCTCTTATTATGAGCTTACCAACTGACCCACCTCCTTATAACAGCTCTGCAAACCTCAGATACCGCAGACATTACTTCCGACGACTTCTTCACAGTGTCCATCCTGAGCCCTGGAGCGAGTGGAAGTCTTGTCTCATCCTCTGACAATAACACGGACGTACCCTTCCCCCTAGGGCAGGGTGAGCCACGAGACCTCTCAAGACTTCTTGACGCTTTCGCAAAGTCTTACTATTCCACTGTCATGTGGGATCTGTCCTTCGATGACAGCAACGCATTTTCAAATGAGACCGCAACGCAGTATCTGCAGGCCACCATCAACGACGCCACCGGGAACGAGGCCATCAGTAACAGCAACCTCTCCATCCTGGGCTCGTCAGAGCTGCAAGGCACCCCGGCGCAGTTTAGCGTGCAGTACATCTGCTCCGTGCCCCGCAAAAAGGACACCGGATCCATGATCGTCTCTGTCATGGTATCGAACATCGTGCTCATCTCTGCCTTCTGGAAGATCTTCGACTGGGTTGCGCGCAGGTACCTCAGGTCCGGGCATCCCAACTGGAATATGTGCCCAGGCTGTCTCGAGCGCAACCTTCCCTCGCAAAACAACAACAACAACAACAGTGCCAACATGCGGGTGTGGCAGCTAGATCAGGATCCACTCTGCCAGAACATAGACCCGGATCAGCAAACTTTGTATAATAACAACAACAGTAAGGAGAGTCAATCAACAAGTCCAGACCCGTACTGGAACAAAGCGGGCGATACGGAGTCGGTCAAGACGAGGGTGTCGCAGAGCACAATCAGGACGCTGGACGAGAAGAGTATCAATTTGGAGAAGATCACTTCTGGACAGTACCTGGCCATCTCGTGAGATACTTTGACGGTGAGTACTTGGAGCGCATTACCTAGGCCTGGCGTCATAATACAGGAAAACAATAGACTAAAACGCTTCCAGGAGCGGTGGTAAAAGTCGCAGAATATTCTCAAAAAGTGCTAGCGAAGTTCCAATATTTCTGATCCATTAAAATCATGCAAGAATGATATACGTATGTGTACTGAACAAGCTGTGATGAATAAGTATGCTCTCAAACCTCAAGAACCAGCTCGGATTCCAACTGTGCACTCTCTTTTCTCTGGCACTAACTCTCTCCCCCTCATCCTTTCCTTCATCCATGAGTTGCTAAATCACCCATCACGATTGCTACGACGAAGCCTGGCAAAGTTTTGATTTTTTACAGACCGCGCTGCTCAAGGTCTGAATGCTCCCGCTGCTCAACAGCTCAAGCACCTGCAAGCTCGCCTCGTACTCTCGCGCAATGAAGTTACGGATCTCGATCGCTGTCAGGGAGTCGAGAGGATAGTGTGTCAAGCTTCTCGTCACGTCAAGATCATCACCGTCCATCATGAGTACCTGTGCGATCTTGGCGACGAGCCCGCGGCTAACCACGTCCTCGGCCTCTGCCTGGCTGAGGGACAGACTCAGCGAGGAGATGACGTTTCCGGGCTCTTCTTCTGCATCTGTCTGGTCCAGCAGATGAGAAAACTTGCTATCACGCGCCCAGAAGGGTAGGGATTTTGGTTTTGCTTTCCCGCCGCCACCATTTCTGACGCCTACTCCGGTGATCACGTGGTGCTGACAAGAGGCAGTCTGTCCTGTCACGGCCGCCTGCAGCAGCGCCAACACTTCAGACTCGCAGATTGTATTGTCGCCTCCACCGCCCAAATATCTGAGGATATCAGCGGTTCGCTCGGCTCCGTCTTCAGAATCGGCGAGATAGCCAGCATCGGAGACGGCGGCCAGAGCAAGTGAGGTTGCTGGCAGACCTCTCGATAGGCGATGCTGGACCAGGCCGTCCATGAAAGTGTTCGCAGCTGCGTATGCGGCCTGTCCTCGGTTTCCGATAACAGCGGACACCGAGGACATGACAACGAAAAAGTCTAGCGGGCTCGTAGTGGGCGATGCGTTGGCTTCTCCTCCATCCAGGGTCTTGTGTAGATTCCAAGCACCTTCTACTTTGGAATCGATGACCGCCATGTACTCTTCATAGATCATCTTTTCAAAAAGACTGTCGCGGAGGACCATGGCACTGTGTATGACGCCCCTGACTTGCGGAAGTGCAGCATCGGTCCTGATCCAACTTAGAAGCGACGTCAAGCTGGACTCGTCAGTAACGTCGCACTGCCGAACAAAAATGCGAGCATCGACTGCCTGAGCCTCTTGCGAGAGTTTTTCGACGGCTGGTGTTATCTTAGCACATCTTGATAGCAGCAGGAGATGACTTGCGCCGTGGTCGATCATCCATCTGGCCATACTCCGTCCCAAGCCTCCCGTGCCTCCCACGATGATGTAAGTGGCATCCGATTGGAGGAGCTTGCTGCGAGTTGGGTCGTGCCGTGGTGGCGCCCTGATGATGTCGTCAACAGTAGGCACGAGCACTACCTTTGAGCTGCCTTCGCCTCTTGCAAGCTTGTTGAGGGCTTCGTGCGCTTGCGAGAAAGGCATGGTGATCAGGCCGTGAATCGGCTGTATCTTGCTTTGTCCAAATAGGCTTGCTACCTTGGCAAATACTCGTGCCAAGATTTGTGGTCTTTCAGATGCCAAGGAGATCATGTCGACGGTGTTGTGAGAAGTGTTCCGAGGCATCTTGAGCTTGTCGAGGAAGGACGATGGTTGTATGTCTTGGGAACTTGTGATGCTTGTGTCCCCAGCTGATGTTATCCTGTTCCAAGGGGTCTTGCTCCTGAATTTGCACAAGGCAACCGAAATCAGATACACAAGACTTCCAAAGCTTCCTTAATTGTGACTGCTCGCGGCGTCTAGATATGGTCGAATCTAGGACCACGTCAACTCCAATCTTGTGCGTTGCCGTCATGACGGCGTTGTAAATCTCATGATCTGAAGAGCCACTGCCACTATTCTTGCTCTCATGAAACACAAACACATGGTCTTGGGCGATGAATCCGGAGTATTGGCCGAGAATCCTGTCTTTTTCCTCCACAGTCTCAACGATAACGTAAACAACCGCCTCAGCCTGAAGCGCAAGGCAGACGGCTGCCTGTCCATTTGGGTCTGAACCATGAGTTATCAGCAATTTTTGGCCTGCTTCCAAATATGCCTTATCCATGAGAGCGTAGTAGGCTGTACAGTATGCCAATGGCAAAGCCGCAACCTGTTTGAAAGACATTGTTGACACTGTTTCCGGGGAGAGGTGGACGGTCATGCAAGCAGAGGCGCGTGCGAGACTTGCAAAAGCACCGTGGGACTTCTTGTACAAGGCAGTGGTCAAACAGGCGACACGACTTCCTACTTGAATTGCAGGATCAGCCACTGCACTTCCGAGCCTAGTCACTATCCCGGACGCCTCGAGGCCAGCTGGAATGGTCGAAGCTTCTGACTGTGCTGAAAAGGCGTCGTGTCTGTTGGCAGCAACAGCTTTGACCTCGAACTCAATCTCGTCATCTGCCAGTGGTGCAAGCACCGCTGAGGTATGACCGATCAGATGGACACCTTGAATGGTATTGTTGATGCCAGAGCCGCGAGTGGAACAACAAGACTTCGTGGTCTCAAACTGCAATCTCAACGCTTGACTCCCAGAGGTTGCTTCAGCGTACGACTGCTCTGTCAAAGCTTGAGGGTTGGTAAACTGCTGAACAAGCTGGTCCATGTTATCGTCGTTGACGACTCGAGGAATCAAGATTTTACCAGATCGGTAAACAAACTCCATATCGTTTTCCCCCTTGTTTGAGATGCCGAATGCTCTGAGAGTCACATTGGAGATCACCTTTGAGACTCCTTCAGTATCAATGACGTCGCTTTGGGGCACTTGAATATCCAGGTGTGCAAATGGGGTCATCGTCTCGGCACGAATAGTCCTGCTTAGACCGCTGACCATGTTGGAGCTGGGAGAGGTACAATCGATATACGATCCGCGAGTCACCCACATGATCCGGCTGGCACTAGCAGAAAGAGTCTTGATACTGTTAAACTGTGACTCTGTGGGATTGAAAAGAAAAGGATGGTCCACCTCTGTCAGGACGATGCAGGTCTTGTCTGACATGGTGACCTTGACGTGCTCGGAAGTGTCTGCCGTAGCTCTTTCGAAGAGGCCTGTCTCTATGCTGGGGCGAGTCGACAAGATGGTTTGCTCCAGAACTTTGGCCAATTCATTTGCTAATGAATGTGACAACGTGTCTCCCTCGCCCGAAATGATGACAACGCCAGAGTCTTGTAGGCCAGTGGCAAGCGCTGCCGGTATTGGCGTATCCTGGGGTTCAAGAGGTTCCCACTTGTACTTGTAGCAGAGCTGACGAGGTTGGTCGCCGTTATCGTCAGCCCTCGACTGACTGTCGTCTAGTATGGGTGAGACGACCAGCCCATCAATAGACACAATTGGCTTCTGGGGGTCTGTATTGTCTTGGGCTGCCGTCGTGAGTATGTTCACACTCGTTGCGTGAGGGGTCTGACGATTGAATTTGGCCGTACAATACGTTCTCAGATCGTTCACAATTGTCTCTCCTGTGACATCGAGCGCGATGGTCATGCGTCCTATCGATGATGGAAGATAGACTGTGTCGCTTATTTCTGCCATGCGATCACCAAATAGGATTGGCCAGTACATGTCAATGATGGACTCGAGTATGGTTGGATGCAGAACAGGTGTGCTGAGATTCTTCTGTTCTTCCAAGCCTGAGGGTTGGCAGATGCTTCCGATAGAAAAGTCACCAACGCTTGTACAGTCCCGCATGCACTGGAATGAGGGACCATATTCGACACCAAGATTGTCAAACAACTTTGTGTAGAACACAGACATGCCTTCGCCCTCGATGTGAGCAGTAGGATTTCCCTGTGTAGAAGCGGTAGCTTCATCGACCAGGCTCTGATGATCATAGCTCGCTGATGTGTCTTGCTGTGTCCTTCTCACCAGTCCGACACAGTGCTGAGTCCATTCTGTGTTTGCAGACCAGGAGCAGATCTGGAACTCATGCCAGTCCTCGCCTGAAGTTGGGTCATGACGTCGGTGCAGTGAGGTGCTCATCTCTATGCTGCCATTTCCATCAACCACATCTGATGAGAAAACAAGCGGCCTGAGCACCTCAACATCCTTGAGTTCCACCATGCTGTTTGAACGGTTTTGATCGACCATTCTCTGTATAATGGCTTCCATCCCCATGGCGATGAAACCGGCTAGAGGAAACACAACTGTACCCTGAATGCGGTGATGTCTTATCCACGGCAGGTCATCTAGAGAGATGATATTGCGCCATGTGGGATCCGTGCTCGTTGAGTAGATGGCCTCGAGGCCGATCAGATCACTTCGGCCGCCATTTAAGCCTCGGTGGTTATGCATTCGTGATAGCCGTGACTCGTGCCAGTACCTCGTTTTATGGTTCCATGAATACCTCGGTAGATCGGTCAATAAGGTAGGTCTATCAACGCCGCTACCGTTGGGAGAGTTGATAGCGTCTATATCCAACACGCCTCCATTGATGGTGATGGAGCCGGCAACGGCAACGGTTGTCTCAACGGCGTTGTGGTTGCGGACCAAGACTGAGTTATAGGCAATGCCTTTCGAGTATCCTGCACCTTGGAGAATCTGTTTGATTGGACCTTGGAGGGCGGAATGCGGGCCCAATTCAACGAGCATGCTCACAGATGCCTCGTTTTCCATAAAGTCCTTGCTCATGGCTTCGAGGGCTTGGCTGAATCGCACTGGATGAGTCAAATTGTCGACCCAGTAATTATCATCGCATCCAGAACCATCAATGAGATGACCAAAGAGTGAAGAGTAGAAATTGGCTATCCAGCTTGGTCTGGGTCTTGGTAAAGACTGCAAAGCGGCTTTGTACTCCTTAGCCACAAGATTCATGTGGTGCGAGTGATATGCCACGTCCACTTGAAGCCGTCTGCTGAAGGTAGCCGGCTGTGTCTCCTTGATGGTGTCTTCGAGTAGTGTGAGTGCATCTGCGTCGCCTGAGATTGTAAGGCTGGTAGGACTGTTGTAACAGGCGATGCGGATTTTCTGCCCCTTCTCTTCCATTTCAGGCTTTGAGTTCACAATATCGATGAGAGCTTGAAACTCTTCCTTCGAGCCACCCACCGCCATCATTGCCCCGTGCAGGCAAGGAAAATCAGACGTGAGAACTGGAATCATCCTTCCTCGGTGGTAGGCAATTGCCATGGCCGCCTCAAATGTGATGATTCCCGCCGCATATGCTGCGGCGATTTCACCGCTCGAGTGTCCTGTCACGGCCTGCGGTCGAATCCCCCATGAGTACAAGAGATCAACAAGGCACAGTTGCACCGCTGTGCAACTTGGCTGGCTGATGTGTGCTTCTGAGACTTTTGATACCTTCGCATCTTCTTCCATCAGCTCATCAACCAGGGACCACTGCGAGCCAAGTTTTCGCAGACATCTGTTCGCACGATCCAAGGCGGCTGTGTATTCCGGGAAGCCACCTGGCCCATACAGCTCTCGACCCATGGCATGCCATTGTGCACCCTGGCCAGTGAAGACGAGGCCGAGCTGTAAACCCTGGTTCTGGCCTTGACCAGGCGTCGTAGTTCGAGTAGTGATGATATTCTTGCTGTTGAGTGCTTCGATGAGCTCGAACGAAGTTCCGGCTGGGATCGCGACTCGCCATTTGAGGAGAGATTTCCTGCTCAAGGTATAGCAGAGATGGTCGAGAAGGTCGGACTGGAATATTCTGTACACACATTTGTCAGATTCAAAATACATGTCAATATCGGTGTGTCAAAGAGAAAATCATGCTTACTCGGGTCTTTGTTCGAGGTAAACAACCAAGTTCGCCATGGTAGCCTCCAAAGATTGTCTGTCGTTTCCAGAGAGGACGAACAGTTTCCTGCTAACCTGAGGCATCTCAGCAAGGTTGCCTTTAGTAGTTCGCCTAGACATGGTCGGCTTCTTGGTAGGAGCCGGGCCTTTTCCGAGCACAACATGTGCATTGGTGCCGCCGAAACCGAAGTTGTTTACGCTCACGTATTTCTTGTTTTTGGGCCAGGGACGCTGGGACTTCGACACCGCCAAGTTCCACTCTCTCCATGGAATCTTCTTATTCGGCGTCTTGAGGTCATAATTGGGCAGGATGAAATTCCGTTCGAGCATCAGCGCGGCCTTGATCATAGCAGCGACGCCAGATGCCGCTTCGAGGTGGCCGATGTTCGACTTGACTGACCCAATGAAGAGCGGGTCCCTGACAGATCGTCCCTCTCCCAAAGCACGGTGTATAGCGCCTGCTTCAATGGGATCGCCTATCTTTGTGCCTGTGCCGTGCGCCTCGACGAATCCGCAGTCTCGTGGGTCCAAACCAGCACTCTCATAGACTTGCTTGATCAGGCTCTCTGCAACAGGTGATTTTTAATGTTAGCGCTGAATTGAAAACGCTGTACAATATGATTTCAATCTTTGACAACTTGTCACTGACCTTGTGCATCGCCATTGGGCATCGTGATCCCGGGAGTTTTGCCATCTTGATTTATACCGGTCCCGAGGATGACAGCGTGGATGGCGTCCTTGTCCTCGATGGCCTGGTCGAGAGGCTTCAAGACGATGATGCCACAGCCCTCGCCTCGACCGAATCCGGTGCCACGCTCGTCGAAGGCAATTGATCGGCCAGAGTCAGAAAGCAGTCTAGAGAAAGCCAGGTCAGGGGTTAGTCTTCTGATCTCATTTCTTTTCGATGAAGCCGAAGTGGTTCTTGGGTACTTACCGGCCGGTCGAGAACGAAATGAAGGAATCGGGCATCATGTTCAAGTGGCAAGCCCCAGTGATAGCCATACAAGATTCCCCATTCCTTATGCTCTGACACGCCACATGAAGCGCCACCAAGCTGGATGAGCAGGCCGTATCGAGCGTGAAACTCGGCCCTCGCAGGTCAAAGAAATGTGACAATCTGTTCGAATGCATTGCTTGAGCACAACCTAAGTCGGAGATTCATCACTCAGCATTGTCCATACAGATTTTTATCGCTGTTACACTGACCTGTGGACTGATACATCGGCATAGAATCAGAGTCACGCGATAGATGAGTCTCATATTCGGCCATACTACCGCCGATGAAAACCCCAACTTGCTGTCCAACAACCGAGTGCTTGGGTATGCCGGCACTCTCCAGAGCCTCGAATGTGCACTCCAGTAAAAGTCTCTGCTGTGGATCCACTATGAAAAACAAACCTTGTCAGCAAGTAATAGTCGTGACAAAAAATTTAAGAATGGGTATATTGACTTACTGGCGACGGCCTCCTTCTCCGTCAGCGAGAAGAACGGCGCGTCAAATGCAGCCGGATCTTCATTGAGAAAATATCCACCCTGGGAATGATAGGTACCAGTTCTCCCAGGGTTGGGGTGGTAGAAAGCGTCGTGACTGAAGCGCTCTTTAGGTGCACCAGCCATGAATCCACTTCGTGCTCTCGAACACAACTCCCAGAACTCGACGGGGTTACTGACGCCTCCAGGAAGACGACACGACATGCCGACAATGGCAACAGGCTGCTGCTTTGCCATTCTGGGTTTGCTATCTGCGGGCATCGCACCAGTGCTTCTGTTGTTCATGTCGTCAACAAACCCATCTTCTGCTCCATTGGGGCAAGTGAATCCCGGGCTGGTTGCTGGTGATGATCCGCCGGAGGAGGAACTGGACAAGGCGGCTGGCGCCATGGCAGATTCTGTGATGCTGACCAGCAACGTTCTCGTAGAGTCAAGGGAGAGAAGAAGCAATTTCTAGAGCGAGTCTCACATCAGAAAGACCACTTCAAATGGTCGTTCCAGTCGGATACGATTTTGAGTGACTACAAGCCACCGGGTTCAAGTCTATTAAGAACACACGCGCGGTTCGACGATACCCAATCGCAATATTACCGCTTCCTTATTGAATCATTAAACGCTATGTGTATCCCCATCTCCACTTACGGAAAAGAAACATTGACAACCAAGCCAATTAGGGCGATTCTATTATCCCTTCTTGGTTGTTGGAAATAGTTCGCCACGGGCCGTTGAAAGACGATCCCCTTTAGCTTTCATGTTTAAGGTTCTTAATCTCCGTTCACCCTGCAACACATAACTCTACACATGAGTCGTCACTATAGACTTCAGATGAAGAGTCTGAGCGTTGAATTGGAACCTAGTCTGGTTAACGTGCCGCAGGGGGGGAGGTCGATCGAGGTTTCACGTTTAAAGTGAAGGCTGATGGGGTCTCACTCTGGACAAAGTGATTGGGCAGTAGCGTGAACGAACCGCAAGATGTAGCGCGCAAGAGCGGCTAAACGGCATTCAAGATCGACCTAGGCCACGCGCACTGCCGCTCCCTGTTGAGTTTCCGGTTGATCGGAACTGGGGATACCTTGGCATGATTGGTTTATGCTGATGAGCCCGATATCAGCTCTTCAGCTACAGTAGCCCTGACACTCAGGAGATCCCTCCATGGAACGCACGTCTGGTCTTGTTCTAAATGAGGCAATGCTGATGGAAACTAATATCCGAGCCCACTTGTAGAGCAGGTGATGCTATTGGGGAGCATGGCAGAAGTGATGGATAATTATTTTATTTTTCTTTGAGTTTAAAATCAGTCTGTGCCTGCGTGTTGTTAAAGTCTATCAAGTTTCAATATCCCGCCTATTGCTGTCGCTGGATATTTCTCTTCACACCTTGTTTCTTGATCATATTGGAAACCGTCACAGAAAGCCGTCATGAGATTTCTTTGTTTAAACGGGGCATATGGCAGTGCTGATGTAAGTGAAACAATGATGTTCTCGGGAAACTTATTATTCTAATGCCAAACATAGAAATTTCAAGTACAGCTAGGTTCGTCAGGATCTTTTGGACAAAGGTATTCTTTGCTCGTGTGATGAAATAGTCTCACTGACATGTTATAGCCCCGATTTTGAAAGAGCTTCGTCATATTGGCGATGGTCGGCCTTCGACGTTCTACTTTGCCCATGGTCCATGCCAAGCGGTACCGCCACCAGGCTTTGAAGACTACTTCGGCCCAGCGCCTCACTATAGATTCATTGAGCCGGATGGAGCTGGCAGTAAGGGTCAGTCGGATGATGTCCTCTCGAGGATACGCGACTTTCCCGAATGCGAGAACGCGGAGGACACCATGCGCGAGTTGCTCCGTGGATGTGAATACTCCTCCGCGTCCGATTCTGATTCTGGAACACCAATGGCCGTGGCTACGGCGCATCGGTCTACCAATAACGCCATCAAGTACATCTTGAATATCGTGAAAAAGCATGGGCCGTTTGATGCCGTTGTCGGATACTCAGAGGGCGCCACCATAGCAGCAACGATGCTGCTCTACCAACAGCGGCTGCAAAAGCGATGGGGGATGGAGCCTCTCTTCAAGTACGGCATTTTCTTTGCGGGCTGGCCACCTCTGGATCCCCGAACACACGACATCATTCTTGCGGATGAAAGCGATGAAAGAATTGAGACAAGGACACTCCATGTTGGTAAGTTTTCCCTGTTCCTTGCCTAATTATATTGCATGGCTTCTTGGATAGCGTACCTAATGAACTTTCTTCCTCTGTCAGTTGGCTCTCTTGATCCATACATACATGGATCTATGGCTCTTTTCAATGTATGCGACATGGACACAGCGGTTCTGTTTGATCACGCAAAAGGCCACACACTGCCCAGAGATAAGGAGACCATCAGTGAGCTTGTCGATGTGATCTGTGAGACAGTAGCTGAAATGCAGGAGGATGGCGATATTTAGACGCACGGACGCCAGTAGAGTGGTTAGATGAGAACGACTTGAGGGGATAGAACACAAGGATAGCTGGCTAGCCTGAGAACCTAGAGAGACTGTTGATACCCTGTAACAAGTTCTCGTCGTTACATCATTAGGTAAAGAATCTAGTCATGTGGGCATCAAGACAGATACCGTCGACTGAGACCTACAGTATGCCGGTCGTGCCGTCAAGTTAAGCCTCGTATAAACCTTAACACTAGCTCACCTGCCCTCGATTCAAGACGCTGTCAGCAAACAAGTCTAGATCTGGATATCCACTTCGTCGACACACACGTGTTCGAATTAGAGTTCACGGTGCATGGCCCCGGACACCAGCCGTTGCTTGTTACCTCTTTTTGTTGCGTCTCTCAAACAGCCCTCATTTTGGATGAAACGATGGGCGCAAGACTAGAGTCGATGATGTACATGAAGGAAAATGCCGAAGCCGATCTTCATCATGCAGGAAATTGGCGCCGAAGGACTTGTTAATGCGTCGCCAGACACTGTGGCAGCCAATCGGTGAGCAGATCGTCGCGCTGGACGAACGTGGCTCAGCTGCGCATTTTCTGATCAAGGCTATACCAGCGATCTGTCTGTTGACCGTGTGGCCCCAACCTCGTTTTCACAGCCCCGATGAGGATTCTTGCATATTCACTTTGTTTGTTCAGATGCCATATTTGGCTTAGAGACGATGTCGGAAGCTCATGACACTGATGGAGCAAGTCTACTAGGGCTCTCGCCTGAGAAGAAAGCAGCCCTCGCCAATTTCATAGTAAGGAATATCAGCATTTTTGCTGTTATCTTCACCAAGATCTCCCAAGACAAGACTGACAAGGCGGTGATCAGGAAATTTTCACGTACGCAAGTCTGACCGACCGGACTATCGCGGCAGCATCATGTTTAGCTTCCTTCGCGGCTGGGCTTACTATGCCCGTGACCTATATTCTTTTTGGTATGCTTTTGACTGTAGGTTTTTATTGTTACTGAACGCTAATGACATGTTCTAGGGCAGCTTACTGCAACATTTACGGCGTTCTTCAAGCAAAACGCCCAAGAGACTGGGACCGAATTCCTCCAAGGGGTGAACAAGACAGTGTATGTACTTGTGACACTCTACTTGGAAGATGACTTGACATCAACTCAATATAGAGAGTCTATTCCTGGGCTGCCCAAGTGAGGCACTAAGGTCTGAATACTTGCGGTACAGGAAGAGCTTCGCATACGTCTTTTTGGCCAAGTTTGTGCTTAGCTATGCATCAAATGTTGGTTTTTCTTTTCTCACTGTTCTGCTGCTTCTGGAGTAGACCATTCATTGCTGAAACTGCGCTTTGTAACAGCTTGGCCTACGCATGACGAGTCTGCGGATCTCAGCGAACGTCAGAACAGTGTATCTGCGCTCGCTATTCAGCCTCCCTATATCGACGTTGGATATGTTGCCAACAGGCCAAACTGCGTCTATTATCACCACAGTGGCAAACAAGTTACAACTTGGCATCTCTGAGAGAATGGGCAGCATCTTCTCAGGGATCTCTATGATCATCGGATCCTTGGCCGTCGCCTTCACATACGACTGGTACTTGACGCTTGTGACGAGCCTTGGGTTCATTTGCATTGCCACTGTCTATACTTTGGTGACGCCTCGGATCGCCAAGATCGTGGCCGCGGTTCTGGAGCAAGACATCAAAGCAAGCAGTGTTGCTGCTGAGTGGTTGACACCCAATGCAGCACGTATGCTTGCGGCGCTTGGTGCCAGCTATAAGATTGAAGGCTTGTATGCAGGAATTGTGGACGAGGGTCATCGCAAGGGAAAGACGATGGGCTCATTGGTTGCTTTGCAAAATGGGTTAAGTAAGTCTTCTGGAATGAAGCAATTGACTGTGACTGGAATGACAGCACACTAATACTAGACAAGTTCATTTCACGGTATATGCGTAAGTGTTCGATAATATCCGTGTACTTGAATATCGCGGCTCGATTACTGAACCCAATGAGATTATCAGTACATTTGCGCTTGCGTTTTGGTCAGCCTTCGAGATGTACATGCTTCTGGAGATTACGAGTCCGGAACCACTTATTGTGTCAGTAAATTGTTTCCAAATACGGCCATGCCGTGTACAGGCTGACCTTTTTCCATCTAGTGTGCTCCTTTCCAACATTCAGATGGCGACTGCCCTAAGCCAATTATCCACGCCCATAGCCGCTGCATTTCAATCAGCAGACGCCATTGCAATCTTCCACACCATCATCAAATTTCCCAAGCCCGTTCTTGGCACGTCACAAGATGTATCTCCGTGTGGTGACATCACCTTGGAAAATGTTAATTTCTCCTATCCAGCACGAGCAGACGTCAAAGTGCTTGAGAATTTGACACTGAAATTTCCTGCTGGGAAGGTAAGTAATACTTGTACCTCTATCCAAGTCCCTTTGATAACCCTGACACGAGTAGGTGACAGCCCTGGTCGGACCCTCGGGCGATGGCAAATCGACTATCGTTGGAATTATTCAGAGATGGTATGAATTTGACGGGGATCCTATACTCAATCCCTTTGTAGGTTCCCCACAAGACTCTATGCACCCAAACAGGAGAACTTGCAGGTAGAATTACAGTCTGCTAACCCCTTTTCAGGTTCTTCATCTTAGGAATGGGCTCGTGACGATCTCAGGGAGAAAGCTCAACGAGTTCGACCCGAAATGGTGGCGCAACCAGATCGGGCTCGTACAGCAAGACAACGCGCTCTTTGACACTTCTATCTACAAAAATGTCGAGTACGGGCTCATGGGGACTCCCTGGGAGCATGCAAGTAACGACGTGAAGGCCCGGATGATTGAACAAGCATGCAGGGAT
Source organism: Cryphonectria naterciae (assembly GCA_014850475.1). Taxonomy (NCBI): domain Eukaryota; kingdom Fungi; phylum Ascomycota; class Sordariomycetes; order Diaporthales; family Cryphonectriaceae; genus Cryphonectria; species Cryphonectria naterciae. The sequence goes on along the minus strand of JACWST010000169.1, from coordinate 46,227 downwards.
GCATTTGCGGATGATTTCATCTCACGTTTTCCAGAGGTATGCTATCACACTTCGTGTTGTATTTTGTAATTCATACCCAAACACAAATTCGATTGTAAAGCCTGACCGACAAATTTAAGGGGTACCAAACAACTGTTGGGCAGGCCGGATCGAAGCTTTCTGGTGGCCAGCGTCAGCGCCTTGCGATTGCCCGTGCGATTGTCAAACAGCCAAGCATTCTGATCCTCGACGAGGCAACCTCTGCCATCGACGTCCGAAGCGAGCAAATCGTACAGGCAGCTCTCGATCGTGCTAGTCGCGGCCGCACCACCATTGTCATTGCTCATCGTCTCAGCACAATCCGAAAGGCAGACCACATTATTGTCCTGCGAAAGGGGCAGGTGGTGCAGCAGGGAACGCACACAAGTCTGTTGGCTGAAGCTGGTGGGATATATTCGCGATTGGTGTATGCCCAAAACCTTGATGCAGCTGAGGAAGAGGCTGATGCTGATGGAGTGCGCCCGGCCTCGACAACCCTGACAAACACTGAATACGTGTCAGAAGACGAAGCGTTGTGTATGCAACAGAGCGAAATGTCCAAACCCGCCGCGGGTAAAGTCGATGCTGAGGATGAGAAGGACATGTTGGAGGGGCGTGTCAAGGTTTTGGGTGAAACAATTCCTTCAGGACTATGGCGGAGGCTATGGTCGATACTCTCCGAACAGTCCTTCCGCTGGAAAGCATACGCAACGATGCTTTTTGGGGCCCTCGCAGCCGGTGCAGCCACACCGCTGCAGGCGTATCTGTTCGCAGAGCTCGTTGCTCTCTTTTCGTTTTGGGATGCATATCTCTCGGTCGTGGTCAACTTCTGGGTCCTCATGATGACCGCTCTGGCTGTTGGTGTGGGTTTTGGTCATGTTGCCCTGGGTTGGTCTACCACCAATCTGGGGTTTGCTATCACAAGGGCGTACCGGAAAGAATATTTTGCCAACATGTTAAAGAAACCGGCATCATTCTTTGACAATGATACAGACAACTCGGCCGGAGCCCTGACCAGTCGGCTATCGACGGACCCAACACAGTTACAAGAGCTCGCTGGAATCCACATGGCCTCCGTCATCACATCTTCGGTGAACATGGTTGGATGCATTGCTCTAGCCATGGTGTTTGGATGGAAACTCACGCTCGTGGCGCTCCTGACAACTCTCCCAGTCGTTATGGGATCCATGATCTACCGGATGCGGTACGAAATGGACCTCGACCAGATGAACAACGCCGTCTTTGCTGAGAGTGCTCGATTCGCCTGTGAGAGCATCACGTCGATCCGGACGGTTGTGAGTTTCACTCTGGAGGACAGCATCTGCCAGAGGTACGAGCAGATGCTGCTGGAGCACATCAAGAAGGCTTTCCACAGAGCCACAGTGTCGGTGATGTTGTTCTCATTGAGTGACAGTATAGCTTTGCTCTGCATGGCCTTCGTGCTGTGGTACGGCGGTCAGTTGCTGGGTGACCACGAGTATTCCCCTTTCCAGTATATGGTCGTCTATATTGCTGTGCTGCAAGGCGGTACAAGTACAGGTCAATGGCTCAGCCTGAGCCCCAATATCTCCAGTGCGACCAGGGCAGCCGATCGCATCCTGTCCAGCAGGGAAGACGACGAAGACTCAGGTTTTGACAGTGGTGGCCAGGGTCTGGCTGTGGAGCAAAACGAAAAAGCTGGCGTCGCAATCGAGCTTCGAAACGTCAGCTTCCGATACCCCACGCGTTCTGCCCAGATATTCAGTGGTCTCAATCTGAAGATCGGCAGGGGGCAATTCGTGGCGATCTTGGGGCCATCCGGCTCCGGGAAATCGACAGTTATATCGCTCATCGAAAGATTCTATGCGCCACAACAAGGCCAGATTCTACTGAATGGTATCGACGTGGCCAACTTAAACCTGGAAAGTTACAGGCGAGGCATCTCGTTGGTGGCTCAGGAGCCCAGCCTTTTCAGCGGTATCATTCGTGAGAACATTACTCTAGGCGTGCACAGCCTGGACGATGGGTACGCTAGCAGCCCGGGCCTCGTAACAGACGAGGATGTCCATCAAGCTGCTCTTGCTGCCGGCATCCACGACTTCATCATTTCTCTTCCTGACGGGTACGAGACCAATATTGGGGCTGGGGGCCTTGCGCTGTCCGGCGGACAGAAGCAGCGCATCTCCCTCGCGCGTGCACTGATCCGCCAGACTGGCTTGTTGCTGCTCGACGAGGCGACGAGTAGTCTCGACAGCGAAACTGAGGCACGCGTTCAGGCGGCCCTGGCTGCGACCAGAGGTAGTCGGACCATGGTTGTGGTGGCACATCGACTGGCCACCGTACAAGATGCGGACGTGATCTTTGTTCTCGGGGATAGAGGCGAGGTCGTTGAGCAAGGCACTCACGCCACTCTCATTGCTAGAAGGGGAGTCTACTACAACATGGTGAGGTCTCGTCATTTTTATTGTCTCCGCACTTTATTCAATGGTCGATGGTCCGTCGAGATGTTCGCATGCTCCACTTTTGAATTCTTTATACTACCTGCTCCTCACCATATCCTCTACCTGTGTTGTGACGCTGACATTGTCGAGCAGTGCCAAGTGCAGACGTTGGATCAGGATCAGGGTTAAGTGGAGAGGTCTCATTTCCGAGTTGGAGGCATTCTGGGGTGATTTGGTGGAGCAGAACGGCCGCTTCGCCTCCTCTTTATGCAGGTGCTTGAATCATTGCTTTTTAATTCTGGCGTCCGGTGCCAGTAACGGTGGCAGCCAAAGTGGTAGAGACAGTGAAATACTTATTCTAGGCAAGTGTAGCGAGCGAGTTTTGCAACTCTGCTGCGAAGGTCCCAGATTTTCAAGAGTCAATCCTTCAGATTTATCCCCGGGTTTAGGCTCGGCCGAGAACGCACAACGACGTAAGGCGTGTGATCCTTCTTCATGTAATTACACCAGGCTCTTTACAAGATAGTAACCCTGAAGCCTCTAGCACTGCGGGGAACAGCATACATGCGGAGCCGTGAAAACCTTAAGTTCCTAACCCGACGTGTTTTCCCCTCCCCATCAGATCGTCAGGCACATACGCAAGAAAAATGAGACCACCGCCTCGGAGAAGACGGCGTTGCGCGGTCGGGGGGCCGAACATCCATCGTTAGAGTCATGTATGGGTGAGTGCGGATTTATATATATATTCCGGTGCGAGGCGAGGCCTTTCATTCTGTCTGTGTTGAGAGATACGATGTAGTCGTCTTGGTTAGCTTTCAACTCGACGATCTGACAGGACGACCGAGATTTCGAACCATGGCCTTGTCACATCTCGCTGGTGCTGCCATCGCAGCCCTCGCCCTCGTCCCACAAGTCATCTCCTCGTCAGCGAATCCCATCGTACGCACCAGCTATGGCCACATCATGGGTACCACGTCCGAGTTCCAGGAGGGTGTCTCAACGTTCAAGGGAATTCCATATGCAGAACCACCCGTGGGCGACCTTCGCTGGCGGCCGCCCGTTAAGCCCGCGCCCTGGGGCACAGATGTCCTCAACGCCACTACCTTTGGTAATCAGTGTGTGCAAACATTCTCCAATATTAACCAGAGCATCTGGACGAACATGTACCTGCCCGTCAGTGAAGACTGCCTATACCTTAACGTCTGGACGTCGAATCTAGACTCGACCGCCAAGCAGCCCGTGTATGTTTGGATGCATGGCGGGCGCTTTTGGGATGGAAGCGGCGAGGTCATCACCTTTGACGGGTCGGGACTTGCTGCTGAGGGTATTGTCGTGGTGACTATTAATGACCGGTTGGGTAAGCTTTGAGGATCCCTCCTCGCCAGGTTATGAGGGCAATCAAACGGGAGAACAGCGCTAAAGGAGTAAAACTGACAAGACATCGTGTATTATTAAATTACCAGGACCTCTTGGCTACCTCGCCCATCCTGAGCTGGCTGCCGAATCCCCACATAACGTCAGCGGCAACTACGGCGTGATGGACATGATTGCCTCTGTTGAGTGGGTCCGGGACCAGATTCAATACTTCGGCGGTGATCCTCAGAAGATCACAGTCGGCGGACAGTCTTCAGGATCGTCTTGTGCGCTGGACATGCTTTACAGTCCTCTAGCTTCTGGCATGATCGCAGGTGTGATCCCTGAGAGCGGTGCTCGCTCGCCCCTCGATCCGATGACGGGCTCCCTCGCGACCTCGTATCGAACGATGGACACAGCCCTCGTTCAGGGCCAAGAGTTCATCGCCCAGTTCAATGCCACCACGATCGAGGAAGCGCGGCAAATCACCGTGGCTGAGCTTTTGTCGGGAGATGGGATGTACTACCTTGAAGACGATACAACATTTGACGACACAGTGTGGTACAACCAGTCTAGTTCCATGATGGATCCGCCTCTGTTTCGACCAGTCCTTGATGGATACGTACTGCAGTACACATATGGAGGTTCGTAATGAGTTGATGGCGCATGTGACCTGCCTACTGTTATTTACTACAGATGAAAACTAACTTGGAAATTTTGTTTGTTTATAGACAGTCTCAAGTACAATGCACACGCAGATGTCCCGGTCTTGACTGGAAACAACGCTGATGAGTCTGGCGCCACGCCAGATCCTGGCCTCACTGTTGCAAGCTACAAGCAGTACTTTGACCAGTTCTTCTCGAATACGAACCTGACTTCGACCTTCTACGAGCTCTGGCCAGGTGAGACTGACGCACAGGCAAACAACAATAGTAATGACTTCTTCCAGGTCGTTGGCCGAGTGTCTTCTTGGTAAGAGATGAAACCTGTTGTCTCAATTTTCTTTTTCTCTTTTTCTTTCCCTCCAGCCGAGTAATTGAATAAGTTCATGTTCTAATTGTGGATACTCGACAACACAGGCAATGGGGTCAAGACCTTTATGCAGGCATTGCCAATGACTCAAGCGTGCAGTGTTATGCCAGCCTGAACAGCAGCAACGGCGCCAATGTCTACACATATTATTTCACCCACTCGCCACCGATTACGTCTTCCCTCGTTGCGCCGAATGATGGCGGCACTTACCACGGTGCTGAGCAGCTTTACGTGTTCAATAACATCCCGTACAACTATCCTGATGCTGGCTGGACCTCGACCGACTATGCCGTCCAGACGCAGATGGTGCAGTACTGGGTCAACTTCATCAAGTACGGCAACCCGAACGGGAACGGGACTACCAGCAGCAACAGCGGGAACCTGACGTATTGGCCCGCGAGTGGCAATGACGGGACGACCATGTGGCTGGGTGATTCCTGGGGCGCTGGGTCCATCGCCTCGGCTGCCAAGAAACAGTTCGTCCTAGATTGGTTTGTTGCAACAAACTATTCTTATTAGATGGAGCAGATAAACTTTGTATCATGTATATACGTTGATCAGCTAGGTTGCTATTATTATTCCAGCACAGCATTGTTGAATGTGCAAGAAACAACCTTACGCGAGGCTTCCTTTTGTGGGGATCCTCCGTCATGCGATGAATTCTCCGATCCTTGAACTCCTGGTCGGACCTTGCTAGGTCGAGAGTGTGTCTTAATCTACCTGAATCTGCCATATGCCACTTTTGTAATTACTGCCAAGGTTCCATTAAAGCAAACATGACATCCTTGGAACGCGGCTGTGTGCTTTTCTTGACGAAGCATTTTTTGACGTAATGATTTTGTTGAAAAGTATGGTATCGGGAGGGTTCCGAGGCTATGAATGTGATTTGTGAATTTTGAACAACCTCTCTGTCTCTGTCAGTGTTTATGACATTGCACATTTTATAGAGAGTCATGCATAATTAAGCTAAAGTCAAGGTATGGAGGCGGCGGCGGTGAACCTGTCAAGAAAAACTCCAGAGGTTTCTTTGGTTGCAATTTCGGCACCGCAGCGGATACATTTGCGGTGTTAGTTGGCCCGCTCAAGCGGAACGCTGCACGCACTACGCATGTGCCACCCAACAGACGCCTCCCTGGCCCTCCCATCAAGCTCTTGGCATAGGTCAGTCTTCTCTATGCCAACCCACCTTTTTTTTTTTCCCCCTTCACCTGAAATTAGTAACACAAGAACACCTTAGGGTGGGCGATCATCCCGTATTTTGCCGGGCTGAGCAAAGTGGAGGGGCCCACTGGCTGGGAAAGGCCATGAGCAACGGCAACTCCGTCCGAACCTTAATGCAGATAACCGTGCGGGAGGAAACAAGCTTCATTTTTTAGGGGCTGCAAAGGAGACAGTGGAAGGGCTGTTTCCAAGGTATGATAGGTTCGGTAGGGCTGGCGAGTCTCCTGTGCGGCTGACCAGTCTGGTGGGTTTTGTTGGGCAGAGCCTCTGGGGCGAACAAAGCTCGTATTATTTTTGAGTATCCAGAATGATCGTCATTCGTGGATGGGCACAGCACAGGTACCGTGTACAACCCGGACCTAGTCTTGCTGAGCAGAGTGAGGTTTAGGGGGTGTGCCAAGAGAAGTTACGAGATGATTTGCTTTTGAGATGAAGGATGCATGAGTATAAGTATAAGCTTGTCTGCTCATGAGATTCCATGTGTCTATCATCATCATCCTCATCAAACAACTCCAGTGTTCTCTCTCATTACGCCACTCAAACAAATACTCATCGACACTCTTCTCGTGGTCCCCCCCCCCCCCAAAAAAAAACTATCCACCATGCAGTCCAACATGCTCGCCCTTTTCTCTCTCGTCGGCGCCGCTGCCGCTGCCCCCCAGGTTAAGTTCCGCGACACCATTGCGGTTGGCGACGCCTTCGGCCTCACCGCCCTGCGCTCGGGCTCTGCCGTCCACCTGCAGAGCTTCCAGGCCGCCAACAACTCCTTCTTCGTCGGCCTCACCGCACAGGGCGCCGAGTGCGACACCGAGTCCAACTACGCCACCTTCACTCTGGGTGATGACAGCTCCCTCAACCTCTACAGCACTTCGGCCCCCTACCAGGAGGCTTTCGTCGACGCCTCCGGCATGGGCCAGGGTATCATCGGCTACACCACCGGTGCCGAGCCCGCTCCGGGCGCCCAGACCGGCTTCGCCCTCGACGCTTACAACGACCTGACCTACAACAACCTGTCCTTCATCGCCTGCCCTTGGCTGAACGGTGCCTACACCATCTGGGTGGACGCTGGTGTGGCTAACCCAGCTGGCAACCTGAACTGCACGGGCATCTCGGTCCGGGCTACCAAGGCCGCCACTCCCGACTCTTGCCTGTACACGGCGCTCTAAATAATTATGGATTTGGATCATGGAAAACTGTACATATGACCTGGAAGGGTAACGTTGGATATTGATTTACTTCGATGGCACATAATTTAATAGACATGACTATTATCATCCATCTGCCATGGATTTCCTTAACTAATTACTACGTGAAACCCTGCATGCTATGTTCTGTTGCTCGTCTATATTACGTCTCATAACAATCATATTGTTCGTCGACCAAGATCAATTCCTCTTCATCAATGCAGAATTCTCACGCTTCTACTACCATGTCCTGGTATAATTGACTGGTTTCTCCTACTCCGTCTTGAGTCCTTGACCACCGGTATCCGCAAGTAGTATTTTCCAGCCCTCAACATCCTTGTACTTAACTGCTCCTACTATGTCAGCACAACACTGCAGGACGCTGATCAGAATATCGTATGATCCGATGAGGGACAAGCTGGTGGTCTCGCTCCACTGTATGAAGTCATCGAAGGACACTCAAATTTCTCAACAGGCTGCACGGTAGGTCGTTGCGGACTCGTGAATCTGCCTCGTCGATTCTTCAAGCGGACGAGCATGTAAGGAGCTGCGCTCAGCCTCGCTCTCCTGGTTGAAAATCTTGTGGTCACTACGCTGTTGTACTCAACTTTCCTCTGTTCAAAGCACGTATCCGTGATCTGATTCAGTGAGCCATGTTTCTGTGCCGACAGCCTCTCGGGAAGGAGATCGACATTCCATTTCCTCCTGTCCTGTATTGTATACTCGTATGATCTCATCTTGATTAATTTTCTAACTCCTAGAAAAATTTCTTATGATTATCTTGACAAGCTTCGAAGTACTTGTTTGCACATCGCTGAGAAGGATAAGCTCATGTCCCCTTCTACGAAATATATGCTTCCGTGGCATTGACATTCTCAGTACGAGATAGTAGTGGGTAGAAACACGGGTGACCTCATTATCGGGTGAGGAAAGGCTCTATTCAGATCATGTCTGAAAATGCCCCAAATGAAAAAGTTGCTTGCAATTGTGCTACGGCTTCTACAAGCTCCCTCAAATGACCGACTCAAGTCTTTCCATTTGGCTGACAAGATAGGACTATCATATCTGTGATGCCCGTGATCAAGTGAACATCCAGGGGTCCGAGCATTTTCATACAAAATATCAAGGTGAAGGTACTACAGTAGCATGTCTACATGATTGGTAATGGTGTAGCGCAAGATATTGAGATAAGCCCATATATCTATCTGCTCATTGGTCAAATTCTCCAAGATGGATAGCACGTAGACGCCTAGCACATTGTTACTGTTATAGCACAGTCGAGTATGAGTTCATGGTATTCCCTGCGTCAAGTGCCTTTTGTACACGAATATGTCGTATAAAGCATGCACACATTCTTCCTATCCATCTAGGAGTCCAAGTCACCTCCCCTCGCCCTCTTTTCTTTTGCCTTCGTTGCAGTCAGTGCTGTTCACGCAACGGCTCTCCTGTTCGTTACGAGCGGCTGGTACAAAACACCCGAGTCAGACGGGGACTCCGACTTGACCTCAAGTGTCCCCCCTGAATCTCGCCTACTACGATCAAAACAATTCCAAGAGCCAAGTGGCAAAATATCTCATCGATCTAGAAAAATACCAAGACTCAATGACACAACAGCCGCCTAAGCCTCCCGGGAAAGCTCATGCATCTCCTTAAATTATTCTACCATCAGCTCTTGCAGACTAGCCAGGTAGTACCTCTACAATAATCTAGCCAGTCTTAATGGTCTTAGAGCCTGTACAGTGTCGTAGGCGTGTTATCACACTTCGATATGGTGGGCGCTGGCGAGTGTAATAAAGCGCGAATGTTAGGACGGATTTTGAACCGGGCTATTCAGTCTTCAGACTCTTAGCAACTGATCATTAACAACATCATCGAGGACAATCGATCCTCGTAATTCTTTTCGCTTCCTTTTTTTTTACTTTTTTTTCTTTTTTTTTTCCCACTCAATCAGTCCTCGAGGTATCTGCATACCCCAGTCATATCACTGAACTTGGCCTGATATGTAGGTGACCTTGAGACCAGCATGTCAACGACATCTCAAGGCCAACTTGACGATTTACATAGAGCGTTGAAGCTCGTTGCTAAGCGTTCAAAGTGTCCGGTGTGACACGCCGCAAAACATGGTATGACAGACGGCAAATGTTTCGCAAATCAACGTACGTTTGTGGTAGGGTCATTTATGCATAACACATTCCTAGAATTTCTCAATACACGTTTTACCCATTTCGCAGTGTGGCCATGTTGATCGTTTGATCACGTGAATAATCTCGTGCAAGATGACATCTGCCGGGTTTAGACGCTGGCTCCAGACGTCACCCAAGAATGCACAGCCGGCATATCAATACAGAATCTGGCAGCCTTCCTTATGTCAGCTGTGGACCTAAATATATCATGGTGCTCAGAGCATGGCTCTAAGCCCAGGAGCTATTATGAGCTAGAAACAGGACTTTGGTAAGTCTGTGTTGTAATTACTTCGTGTGTCTCAAGGGGTAGGAGCAAATTTTCTTTCTATTGTTTCTCTACTTGGTAGATCATCAATTGTTCAGTCAAGTCTGTGAGATCAGAGACACACATAGTTATGATCTAATGGAATAAATTGTTGGGAAAGCCAAGGCTATGAAGAAGATTTGCAGATGGAAAATCAAGGTTATGGTAGGTGACGCTAATGAAATGCGATACTATCGTACTGATGATTGGGGGGGGGGGGGGGGGCAAACGGCACGTATGGTTTGGGTGGTTAGGCTAGTTTGTTGGGGAGAGACCCGCACCAGAACGGGAAGGCGAACGCGCCACCGTGCCTGA
>JACWST010000169.1:0-36187 GCA_014850475.1 Cryphonectria naterciae | reverse complement strand
GGGTGGGCTTTGTGTAGGAGAATGTGAGGTGGAGGTGGGTGGGGGTGGGGGGGGGGGGGGGGGGGGGGGCAAATGGCAGTCATGAGTTGAGTCGTTAGGCATGTGTTGTGTGGAAGGATCTGGTATCGACATGGGAAGGAAAAGACAATCTGGTAGTGTCCGCTCATGAAACAAGATATCCAACACCGGGAGACCCCTTGAACAATAGGAAAAGTATGTAAGAGAAAATTCGTGTCGCTTTCTCAAGCGATATCAGCTTTAGGCGCTTACGCGTTAGTCATCTGTTGACCAGACAGAGTATAAAGACCACTAAGTTCGTATGAAGGTTGCTGCTGAGGACGGCCAAGGTCAACCGATACGGCCATGGACCCCCAACGGACCCTGCAGCTCTTTTCCTCTGCAAGGTCGATCTCGTCGAGTCTGTACCTCTTGGTTGTCTTGTGCATGTGGATGTAGCCGTGCAGGTGGTCCATCCAGGCTGACCTGTACGGCTCACGGCCATCAAGGACAATTTCAATTCGCTTCTGTGCCTCCAGGCACTCCTTGGCAGCATCCTTGAGAACGGCGATGACATCTCTGCCTTCGTAATTGGCTCTCTGGTGGATGTAATTGAGAGTAACTCCAGCCTTCTCTTCTTTGTAGAATCTGGTGATCTTATTAGTGGAAAGGATCAATGAACACGGTCTATCGTAGATAATAGTAACAATAACTCACGAAAGCACATCGTTGCAAAGATTCAGGACCCGACCAATGTCTGGGATGGCTTCGAGGAACATGCCAATGTCTGGATGGGTAGCCTTTGGAAAAGTGAAGTATGAATAGGCGTCCGGCACCCCTTCTCTGTCCCGGAAGTAATGAGGCCAGCGGCGACCACCCTTGGTCGGCACCATGGCCTGGAACTCTGGTCTCTCCTCTAACACATTGCAGTTGATGAAGGCGAGAGACGATATGATAATGAAGTTGGCGGTCACATTGTCCCATTCATCATAGGTCGACCGAAGAACTTTGGCATATCCCTCCAGAACAATGTTCGGCTGCTTTTCGCCGGCGTAAAAACGTTGTTGAAACTGGCGCACATCTTCTTTCATAGGCAAGTCATCGATCTGGGTGCCAAGCCATGTGTGGAGGCCCGTGTACACTTGTGCCCCAAGAGGTAGGGTAGGATAACATATCTGTATAGATATTGATGTCAGTTATGATGCGAAGGAAGAGGCAGAAACGAAGGATGGAGAAGACAGGAAGAGAAAGAAGAAAGGTAACGAGGAGGCAAGGCGGTAATAAAATCAGACCTACAGCTGCGTAAGTGAAGCCAACTTCAAAACACCGCCGGGAATGCGGGGTCTCAAGAGCAACTCCAGTCTCCTTGGCTCTTTCGAGCATTGTTTTCCAGAGGGCATCATTCTTGACCCGAGGGGGGGTCTTGTAGTTAATGTCTTTGAGAAATTTAATGATGATAGCTCGAAGTTCCGATTCTAGAGTCTTTGGTTCTTCTGGCTTTGGCACATCTGGAAGGGTTCGAGGCTTGCTGTCAGGCTCATCGTGTGACGCCACAACACTGACGAGTTGTGAGACGTACGGAGCGGAAGGAATTTGGCCCATGATGAGTGAAGACATTGGATGTTTTTTTGGGATCAGAGATGGAGTGAGAAAGAGAGCGAGAGGGGGGTGGGGGAGAGAGAGAGGAAGGGAGAGGAAAGGGGCAAGAAATACAATTTGAAAACGGCCAGCAGCAAGAGAGAGAGGTCCAACGGGTATGCTCAACCTTGTTTCTGCTACTACCCAACGGCTCAATGTATCTTGAGCTGCCGACGGGCCGACCACTGTGGACCGGACTGGGGCGAACCGTCCTGTTGGGACGCCTGTGGGCTGGGACTGTTGGAACTCGCAATCGCTTGGTGTAATAATGCTGGATTAGCCCCCTGGAATACTCGTATGCATCTGCTGATTGGCTCTTCATGGCCCCATACCATCAGATGTTCTGCCTCCCATTGCGACTAGTTAAACAACGCTCACAATTTAACGCGTTATCAGCTCCAAAGTACATCAAGTTAGATCCTCAAAGTCAGTCTCCCTCCTTCATCTCTTAACATTTGCCAGTGGAGAATAGCCATTTTCCCGTCTGCCACAAGCCCAAGCGATGTGGGGAATTGTCTCATCAGAGGGCGTCTTGTGCGTAAGGGGTTCACTAAAAATAAAAACACTTTTGACGGGGTATATCTCGTGATCCTATGTGTCTCTGTCTATTGCAAAACACCAGTGTTTCGCAAACAGGCCATGGACCGACCTCTGAAGCTTATGACATTGCCTTTGTTAGACGGCCATCTGCGCATGATGCGGGAAGTAGTACCATAGTACGTCGTACTGTTGTATTCTCTCGTTCTACCCACAACCCCAGTGGAGCAAGAGTGAACCCAGCGGATCCCTGAGGGTTGCTGGACTTAATAGTAAATGTCGGTTATAACAGCGTGGAGCCGAGACCGGGCAGCAGACCACACGGGGAGCGCTCGAAACAGCAGGCGAGTACCGAGACCTGTCATTTTGCCTGTGAAGACGTATGGCTGTGGCTACGCTCATGATACGTGCATAGTCACAATAAGAGGGGAGAGAGACACCGTTGGCTGTTGTCTCAGTCCCTGGACCTGGAGAGATCCACTCTTCCCGAAGCGGCACACCGTGACGGCGCGAGGTTTGTTCTCCACCGTCCCTCGTGCCACGCATGCAGGACAATAGCATTGTGGTGGTAGCCGAAGACTCTATTGCGCCATATGGGTTCCCGCCGTGGAGAGAGGGCAAGTTGCTTCCCTGTTGGGGGGGGGGGGGGGGGTTTCTTTCCTAGGTGGCTGATAGAAATTCGAACTTTCTTTACCCTGGATATGAAAAGCATGGAGAGAATCCTTCGCGGCCATGGATGCGAGAAGGAACAATTACTTTGCATGACAACACATGATATTACAGTGACAACAAAGGGCAACCCAACCCACCACTCCTATGGTATGACCCGTATATGATCGCTATTGTCTTGCCAGGTTTTTTGCTTTGCACGCTGTGCAGAATCTGGTCACGGTGAGTTCGCCACCGAGGAGGAGAAGACATGGCCCCGCCGAGCCTGGCCCCAATGCCCAAAAATACCCATAACACTACGGCAAGAAGCGCGTGGTTATCACATCTCATCATACCTCGTGGCTCCTGGGGACCCTTCACCGCAGCATTCAGGCCGTGTTCGTTTAGGCCAACCTAGTCTTGGCAGACCACTCCGTTAGGTTGTGGGTCTCTCTGGCCAGCACATTCTGGGTCCGTTCGAAAAAGGGGTTTTCTCCGCGTCGTTATCATTGGACGAGGGGCCTAGTCTTCAGACTGAACAAGTACTGGCATGATCAGACGATTCCCTCGAAAGCCTCTTTTGCGGTCTGCGGTCAAGTCTCCAGGGCGCGCGCACCACGGTGTCTGCATGAGGGAATGGTAGTTTCTGATCTTTTCCACCTGTCAAGTCTTTCCTTGTTTGGTAATCCCTTGAGCTGAATATTTATGGGTTCTTCTCCCCCCTCCCCGCTCCTGATGGATCGTTACTACACCGTATCCGTCCTTCACAGCGCCAGGTGACTACTATGTCATTGGACGGATCATGGCCATGCCTTGCATTGGCTTCAACCAGAATTTTTACTTTTCTTCATGCCGCTACTAAATAGGATCCGAAAAAGGTAGAATCCTCCGGGTAAAGACGGCAGCCGAATGGACTAGGTGCTGCTTGCTGGACGAACTTGGAGGAAGCGGACCCGCCTGTCCTTGGCCTCCTTGATACCTTAGTGATCATCTCCATTCTGGACCGTTCGAGACGGAGAGGAACACTTGCTTGGTCGGGGGCAGTGGTGTCCAGGGGAGGGGAGAGAGAGGGGCAAGCATTGTCGGTCAGAAGTTTTGTCTGAGCCCCTGACCACGCGGCATTCCGGCTTCACCTTGGACGAAGAGGAATGGCCAGCCGAAAGTTAAACCGCTGAACAGATGGTGGCCACGTTTGTGATTGAATCCTGTTTGGCAAAAAACAACTCCACTTATTACGGCCATTTTTTGTCTTACCCTAGCAAGAGGATGAATCATGGTCCTCAGAGTATTATACGAGTAAGTAGGATCAGGGATGCCATCACGGCTCGGCGGGTACTTCGATGACAAAAAGAAGGGAGGGCGTTTGACAGGGCCTCGTGGGGGAAGAGAGGGGACCCGATATAATGAGGTGTGGTTCGCACAGCCAATATATCCCCCTCCCCATACTTTGTTGAGCGAGATCCGCTGCAATGTCATCGGTCGTTTCGCACACCTCGAACCATCACCATTCATCATCATTATGGCTCTCCAAATCACCGCGGATACGATTCCATCTCTAGAGGGGAAAGTCGCTATCATTACCGGTGAGTTGACCGAACTCTATAATTTGCCTCTGACCTATCATATTCCCGAGCGGAGCCGAGTCATGTCCACTCTTGATCATCACTGAGGCCAACTTATTCTGCAGGCTTTGGATGAATGAAGTGCCGAAAAGCTGACCACGTTTTGTTGTGTATGATTAGGAGGCTCATCGGGCATTGGCTTAGCCACCGTCAAGCTCTTGCTGGAGAAAGGCGCCAAGGTCCACAGCGTTGATGTCAACGAGCCCAACAATGAGGATGCAGACGACTGGGAGGAGTGGGGAAATTTCCACATCCACCGGCTCGATGTCACGAATTGGGCCGCTCTGCGTGACACCTTTGACAGTATCGACCATGTGGACTTTGTCTTTGCCAACGCGGGTATCTCAGACGTGGGGCACAACTTTCTCGATGACGAGTTTGACGACGACGGCCATTTGTTGGAACCAACGCGGAGCTACGAGGTAATCGACGTAAACATCCGGGCCGTGCTGAACACTGTCAAGCTGGCTCATCATCATATGAAGAAGCACAATGTCCACGGCAGTATTGTCATCACAGGAGGCTCAGCTGGCTACTGGGCGGACCCGCTGGTCAAGATTGCATCTCTGGCTTGGACAGGAGTGAGTTTATTCTTGTCCTGGTTCTGATTTCCCATCGCTATTTTTGTTGCTTCCCGAAGGAAAGTGAATGAATGCTAATTAAGTGCTGATGGACAGCAACTTGGTCTCGTGAGGGTCTTGCGCCATGTTCTCGAGAAAGACAATATTACTATCAACGGGGTGACTCCAGGGGCTACCGTCACGAGGATGGTTCCCTTCCGGCCTGTCATAGCCTGGATGCGTAACGAGCTGCCCCTGAGCACCCCCGAGACCGTTGCCCTCGCCCTCCTCCACTCAGCAACAGCGTCCCAGACCCGTCGTGTCGATGTCTACGGCCTGGACACGGAAGAGATGCTGGATGTTGCGGATCGCTGGAATGGTCGGGTGATTCAGGTGCTGGGGGATGAGTTTCGCGAGATTGAAGAGCCCCTGGCAGATAGTAGGGAGGCCTGGTTTGGAGAGCGATTTACGCGCATGACGAGAAACCAACAGGCGGCGTGTGATGTTACTAACCACAAGGCCAAGGTGCGGGTGCCTGATAGAGGGCATACAGGGGATACGAGCGAGTCTGATGCCTGATAATCATCTGCAAAGCCAGTCGCAGCTAGGATGAGGAGCAGCAAACCATGGTTTCTAACTCTCTTTTCTGGGTGCCTCGAGCAAGAGAGTTGTCTGCGCCCGTAGTAATAGACTAGCGTCAGTCCACAGGAGAAAATTATGGAGAGCCGAGACTTTCGTTGATGTGACAAGTCAAGAGATATGAGTGTATAGAACGAGAGTTAATGGAGAGCAGGGTCTATATTTCAAGGGAATCATCCTACGTGTGGTCATCCTACCTCTTCCTGCAATAGATAAGATCATCAATACCAGCGAGGTTTGGCTCCTCCGGAAATACGAAGTCTCCTCTCTTATGACCCTTGCTGCATGAGAGAGCGGGAGGGAGAGGGAGGGAGGGAGAGGGGGGGGGAGAGAGGAGAGAGAGCTGTACAATTGTGGAAATATACTATGTACATACAGAGAAGAAGGTGGTCCCTTGGTCCATTGCATACTCGGCGCATCCAATCGCTTCTTCATGTGTATCCTATCATGAGATACTACTATAGTACACAGTAGATGGACCAGAGTAGTGTAAGTTTCCAGCAGCTGCGCCCCCAAGTAACAGTAGCAGTGGAGTCACCAATCATGCGAAGAGCCCCACAGGACGTAGCCAACGTGCGCGAAATACGCATAATGAGACACTAAGACATCAATGGCGGTCCAGACCCAAACAAATGGACCGACCGTTACTTTCTCTGTGTTGTGACGACCAACAGTCAACCTAGTGCCTGCGGAGAGTGTCCGGCAAAGTAAAGTGATGGTCGAAGCATGTGACTGTCTTCCTTCAGAGCCCCCCCCCCCCAACCACTTTCTTCCTACTATGTCCGTACCAAGATCACACCCCCCCCCGCCTCTACAGCTCCGACATAGCCCTGCCTATGCCGGCAGTGCCATGCTGCTGCTTATTCTTCCTGCCAGCAGCACCCTGATAATCATTATCAGGCTTGGCATCCAGCGGTCTGTCGAGGCCAAGCCGATGGGCAGTGGAATAGGTCGCAATGCCTCCATCCGGGTCCGCTTCAGTGATCAGCTCCTTGCGCCTGGTGTCCACCAGAAGGCGGATGAGGTCGGGACGCATGTAGTGCCCAGCAAAATCAGCGAGGACCTTGGTCAGGTGGGTCTCATCGAGATCGATGTCGACAAAGAGAAGCCCGTCAAAGTCCTTGTCCGGCTGGACGACCAGGCTGCCGTCGGGGCGATAGATGCGCGCGTGGCCATTGTAAGGAGACGGGTCCGTCTCGGGCTCCACGCCTTCGGGGGTCGTCTTTTTGAGCCCCTCGACGCTGAGCCGTTGGAATGGGGCCAGGGTCCATGTCCCTGTCTCGACGGCGTAGGCAGGGGTGACCAAATTTGACGCGGTATCCGCATAGTTTGTGGCAGGGTCGGGCGCAACCTGGCGCTCGACGCCAGGGTAGACAGGCCATGCAGCAACATGGATTTGTTCCCCGGCGGAGACATTTAGTGACTTGAGGAAAGGGTTCATGTTCTCCCAGCAGTTGAGCTGGCCGATGCGCCCGATCCCAGTCTCCGTAACGGAAAGGAACGTGTCCCCGGATCCATCCCCGTAGACAAGCTTTTCGACATGGGTTGGCTTGATCTTGCGACGGTGGTTAATCACGTTGCCCTCGGGATCGATCAGTGCCTGGGCCAGGTAGAGTGTGGCGTGATCAATCTCGGAGAAACCCAGCGAGACATAGATCTGGTTATCGCGGGCCGCTCGTCGGATGCGGCGGAACTCCTCTGAGTCAACAGGAAGAGAGCTCTCTCGATACTTCTTCAGCATTGGGAGACTCTGTAGGTAGTTGACTTTCCACATCCAGTAAGGGTAACCAGGAATCCCTGTTTCAATTAGTCTTCATGTAAGTTTGACTGAGAATGGCATTTTCTCTCTCTCTCTCTCTCTGCTCCTTCTTTCTTTCTTTCTTTTTTCTTCTCTTTTCTTATGACTGCTGAGAGAATATTCACTTACAGACTTCAGGAAAGGCCACCAGCTTGCAACCGGCTTTGCCTGCCTCATTGATGAAGTTGATGGTCTTTTGGACACTGGCCTCGAGGTCGAACCACTGTGGTGGATTGTCAGCACATGCAATGTTCTCAACACAGCGATTGTTGTGGCAGAGATGACCTACTCCTGGCTCAGAAGTGACGGCAGCCGCTTTGTACTTGGTGATAGGCATCATGCTAGGCTTTGCTGCATTTGCAGTGAGACTCAGAAGGCTAATGACGGCCTTTCAAGATCCTTGGAATTTTGTGAGAAATGTCTTTGTAAATTTGCTTGCTCTTGCTTCGATTTGATTGCTCCCTTTTTCGACGGCAGATCGATTGATCTTTATACAGATGCTTTATTTGATACCACAAGCATGCAGACAGTGTACTCTTGGTCACTTCGATTTTGTCGCTAAAGCACAATGGACCGCATCGGGATCTGAACAGTAACACACACTGAGCAAACGCACACCACCAACTTGTGTGCATACCATTAAGGTACTGTTCGGGCGACACCGATTACTCATATCGAACCACCACAGATGCAACAGGTCACACGATCGGCCTTTTTTTGGTAATTTTTATAGGCCTTAAGGACGTGCGGGTGTTACGGTTGGGATCGGTTGCAACGCACACCGGTGATTGCTCACGGGCGGCGGAGACTCGGTATCTAGGACGACTTGACCGGCCTTTGGTCATCAAAGACCGTTGGATCAACTTTCAACACTATTGATCCCTCCATGACGTGGCAATCAATGCACAGTGTCGACGACTCTACGAATGCGGCCAGGCGGAATGAATTGGACTTGCCGATGGGCGGTTCCGGCCGGTTTCTGTTGTGCTGGCACAGATGCTGACATGAATATGGGTGCAGGAGATCAATGAGCAATGCATATTTATGTTCCTCAACTCATTTTCCACATAAGAATCGAGACAACGGCCGATTTAAGGACTGTTACAAGTGGGAAATTTGTCGGAGATGGCTCCATTTTCCCTAGATTCTCAACAGAAACTAGACAACAGCAGACCTGGGCGAAAAATGTATTTCTCTTATCATAAAATTGTTACTTATATGAGCTTCAATTAAAGGATGCCACTATCAGTCCAGAGTGAAAGAGTTGGTGCCGTGTAAACTGAGGGTCTAACACAGTGGGACTTCCTATCTCCATGTCCTTCCAACTGGCAAGCTGGCAATCGGTGATATATTACAATTGAAATGCTGTTTAAATTACGTATTGTAGCCCAGCATTCCAATCCCGTTCTCTTATGGCCGAGTTCTTTCAGAAACTCCGTCGCCGCAGAGTCTGGACAGGAAAACTACATAGTTGACATGTTTATTTCGGCCGCCTTCAGTAGCATTTCGCTGTGCATTTGATTATCTGATAATCTTGGTCACTGTTGAGAATATTAATGCATCTGATACTGCCATCTCATGCTTCTTCACAAAAAAAAAAAAAAAAAAAAAAAAAAAAAAAAAAAAAAAAAAAAAAAAAGAGAAAAAAAAAAAAAAAAAAAAAAAAAAAAAAAAAAAAAAAAAAAAAAAAAAAAAAGGCCAATGGTGGTAAAAAGTAGGAAGGCGCCCAGTGGGAGAAATCGTGAGACAGATGGTGTTGGAGGTGGAGGAGGATTGGTGGCATGCGAAGGACCAGAGTGGGTTCTGTTTCCAGGGTTGTTGCAGCGGGCGGCCGGCGACCAGTGTGGCCCAGAACACACACCCACACTGCCCAGTTCCTTGCTAGCCAATCACTACCGGCCAACCACTATAGTGACCAAGTAGGGGTTACGCACTCTAAGGCACTAACTAACACCAGAAGAGGTCACTTACTCCTTCGCTCTTGCCTCCTTGCCATGCTTTCCCCTCCTGCCTTCTTTGCCTCCCTATGAAGTATGTACAAAGTACCTTCGATGGTTGTCTTCTTCCAGAGCGAGAATGCAATGGTGCAGAGTCTCTACCATGAAAAGCCTGGAAGGACCAACTGACCAGGAATTACTATGGCACAAATACAAAGCACTCTCTTTTCGGGTCCGACGGGTTAAAGTTCTTTCCCAGACAGGAAGACCCCAGACACGACCCCCAAACGTTACTATTTATGGGTCCCCTTGGGAAGCGCGGTTGAACATACTTAGTACTATACACGCGTACATGGGGGGGGAAAAAAAAAGTGACAGAGTGGAGCAAGGGAATTCTGGGTGGTTGGGAGTCGAGCTGGCCACGGCGACAAAAGAGAAGAAAGCGGGAAAAAAAAGGATACAGAGATATGAAAGAGTTCAATCTCAAGTTTCAGTCAAAAAGAAGAAGCAGACAGAGAGAAGGAAAAAAGAAAAAAGAAAAAAGAAAAAAGAAAAAAAAAAGGGAAAACCACAAGCAACATGAAAAGATACTTGACGAGACAGTACAGTGGGCGGTACCACTAGATAGCATTCATACGGCCATCCGGTATGTGCACTAACATATAGACGCAGACACAGAGACTGGCTCACACAAAACATACGACAAGCCACACCACTAAAAAGGCCAAGGGGGGCTTATGGGCTTATCGCTGTAAAGGGCAGAGCAATTTCTCGCCCCCCCCCCCCCTTCATCGAGGCTGTGCTGCGCCAACGAGTCGAGCGAGTTTCGCTTCCCCTAATGAAACTTGGAGATCGACACGCTTTTGAAGCATTCCTGGCCGAGGCAAAGAGGGACGACGGACTGTCAGGCCTGACAAAACATCAGACCCATTCATTGGCTGAAAACTCCCGGTGGTGCGACGTACTATGTAATACACGGCCGAGCGGTATGGACAGAGACCCCGTTTCCCGCGTCGGTTTCGTTCTTCGTCCTCGGATTGCGTCCTGTTGTACGTACTCTGTCTGTATAGAGTGTACTATTGGTGGTGGTGTGTATGTATCTATCTCTCTCTGCCGAATGTTCCGGAACATTGAGAAACGTAGAGCCAGGAAGAAGAAGAAGAAGAAGAAGAAGAAGAAGAAAGGTGAGACCAGCTACACCTGATGTATGTATATACACTGCCTCGCGCGGTCTTGCACTCGACGTTACAGCATCAGTATGATCATCATTGGATTTTCAAAGATTGATTGTTAGTATTACAGTACCACCCAGACCAGATCTACAGGGTCCGCAAAAGATCAGCAACGCTCTATTACCTGTTTATCTACAACCCTTCAGCCCTACAAGACCCCCCCTTCCTCCCTCGTGGCACTTCCTTTACGAGCAGGTGATCTGTGCTTTTGCAAACCATGAATACCAGGCAACTTAGCCCTCCTCCTCCTTCACAACATCCTCGATCGTGCGACACCTCTGATTGATCCCCGGTTACAAACAATGTGTAAAGTAGGTAAGCGTGGTAAGTAAGTTCGACACTCCACATCCCCCAATGTCTTTCTCCCGCTGGCAGCACTGACCTGGTAAGGGAGGTGAGCTCAGCTCGGTCTGGCACATCCGTCATGAGAAGGCCCCCGTCGTGCTAACTAGCCCCTGCTGTGCGGACATCGCCCCCCCCCCCCCAACTGCAACACGAGATTCTAGCAGAGGTCGCGCCATGTGAGGCCTCTCAATCACGACCATGACCCGTTATGTCGCTTGTCTATGCGTTTGTTGTCGTCGTGAAGACCAACCACTGCGGGTCATTTCCAGCGAAGGTGACACGCCGATAGGGCCTGGCATTGAGATGCATGTGTGTTCTCCCCAACACGAGAATGTGATGGCCCGCCTGTGAAGTGACAGGAGAGGCCCGACCACACACTTTCTGGAAAGAGAACGCCGGCCTGCAATGCACAAAGAACCAGCCTGGGTGGAACAAGAGTCAGACAGAAGACGTGTATGATAGGGCGTTGCCTCGAGTGAGGTTGCGCGGGGAAACTATGGAAGGACACAGTCATACGCCCTTGATACTTTTTTGTTCGGACTATTATCAAATTTCTGCACCCATTTCCCGTTTTTCTTCTTCTCAATTCCTACGGCCGAGAGTACAAGACTCGACGGCCTCGAGGCGTGGCCATGTGTCAACAGCAAAGAGTAATTATGAGAAATTCCACAGCCAATATTTGAAATCACGGACCTAGAGGCGGAACGGTCTAGTCACAGGCCACACAAAGAGTCTTGCAGCGGGGCGATCTATTCACATCATCCAAAAAAAATGAATGGCTTCCTTGTCGATGATTTGCTATCCTATGCGTCTGTCTCCCTTTGTCTCCTCACCACTAGACCAGTCCATAGCGAACAAGCAGATGAGGCTTCTGCTCTAGACAAGCCCTCTCTCTCTCTCTCATATATGAAAGAGCCAACAGACACAAACTGTCCCAGCAGGTTTCGTATCAACTTTTCCTCAACGTCATTCCTTCTTCCCAGACATGCGACCTAAAAACTTGTTGATAGTATCCGCCGCGGTCTGTTTCTCGACCGGGGTGGCCGCCGAGGAGGATTACTGCGAGGAGCCGACGACGCCAGCTGCGGAGACAGGTCTCGCCTTTGCCACTGTATCGTCATCATTATCATCACCACCACCATCGCTGACCTTGGAAACAACGTTTCCAAACAACGAGGCGCAGGGGACAAGCGCCAGCATCTACCAGTCATGGCTGACAGGAGTAGGGCAATCCACAACCGCCTCCCTGGCAGTGGAAGCAACCACCTCTTCTCCACCTCGCCAGACCATCCCGGCGCCTCCCTCGAGCGTTAGCCCTACAGCAGGCACCGAGGCAGTTGCTTCGGCAGAGGCGATATCTTCTCTAGCTTTGGCCGATACGACGAGCAGCAGCACATCAACCGAGGCGGCCCAGACGACCTCGAGCCGCTCCGCGACACCACGGCTGACACTCACAGGCCACGAATCCGTGCACTCTGCGCTGGCGCTGTGCGTTCCCCACGGGACGTACTGTCCTGCCTCGGGCAACACGACCTCGAC
Source organism: Cryphonectria naterciae (assembly GCA_014850475.1). Lineage (NCBI taxonomy): Eukaryota > Fungi > Ascomycota > Sordariomycetes > Diaporthales > Cryphonectriaceae > Cryphonectria > Cryphonectria naterciae. The sequence continues at coordinate 23,695 of JACWST010000169.1, read as the reverse complement.
AGCCCTGACAATCCTGGCGGCGACGGACACCGTGACCTCAACCCACAACACGACAGTCACGATAGCGAAGCATACGACGGCGTCTAGCACTCGTGGATCTTCGTCTGTTCCCATTGACCGACGAGTGCGGCGGAACTGTGGAGGGAGCACAAGCCAGGGAACCGTCGAACCTTCTCCGGCTTCCTCGGTGATCATGGCGGGTAGTAGTGAGGGTGCGATGACGATCCCACTGGAGACGGCGACTGGGCCACTCACAGCATCGCACGCTGTCAACAAGACAACAATGGAGACGAGCGCACCAGTATCGTCCGCCTCAAAGACACCTTCGTCAGCTTCTCAATCCTCTGGGGCATGCAGAGAGGCTGTTGGGCCAGCCTTGAACTTCATCATGATACTTCCTGGGGTCCTTGCGATCGTCTACATTTCGGCTGCACTCGTGTAATATTTATTTGATGAAGGGTTGAATAGGCCTGGCAGCCCTGGCTGCATTTTTTCTTCCCCTTTTGTAAATAACCTTGCACCATTCTATTCATGTCTTATTCCTTATAGAGACATATTACCTTAATCTATAGACTTATATGCTTTGATATCGTATCTCCCTTCCGTCCATCATTATGCTCTTCGTGCCGTGTATAGTCCTCTGCACACTTCAAAAGCGCACCCTGATCGGAATGTTGGCTCTCCAGATAGACCATAGCTATCTCTCGACGGCTCATCGTCGAGCCTTGATTAGGAAATTCCGATTCCGAGTCTTTACCGTTGGCTGCAAAGACTTGGGAGCCAACTGCATATGCGGGCCTGGTTGCACAATGCGGTTGGTCCGCTTCCCCTGGTTACTCCAATGTTACCTGCCAACTGCAACCTTTCAGAAACTATAATGCAGAGAATGATGGTAAATCTATTCTATATATAGATCATGAAGGCGAGTCGCCTGCACCTTAGCCTCTGGCCCCAAAGTCCAATAGTACTGTAGTACTTCAAGCTAAAAACAAAGAAACCCTCCAATGCCGGCCAGCCTTAGATTTGGCCAGCATAAGTACTTTCCTAGCTGCATGTGAATTTCTCGGGAAAGGGGAAGTGAGGGGGAGGGGGAGGGGGGCACCGTCAAGAAAAAAAGGAGACGAGAACATACCTATTCATGGTTCACTTGAGAAAATGCCCTCAGGACACCAATCTTGAACATCAGGATGGACAATACCCACACCACTTCTTACCCTGCCCAGGGCGGCAACCCTCCCGCAACAGGCATCCTCTCCCTCCCCGATGAGATCCTACTGGAGATATTCGCCCTCGTAAAGACCCACAAGCCAGCCAATCGCGCCAGACACATCAACTTCGCCTCCTCCTCAGACGACATCGCCAGCGCCCGCCTCGTCTGCCGCCGTTTCGCGGCCGCCAGCTCACACCTGCTCGTGCACTACGTCCGCCTGGACGGCATCAGCGCGCAGTCCCTAGAGAAACTCGAGACTGTCTCGCGCCACCCGCTCATCCGAAAGGGGGTGACGATTGTGAGGTTGGAGGCAGTGTGTTATGTGCACCGGCTGGCTGGTGATTCGGACGAGTTCTTCGCGGGCTGGGCTATACGCAGGGTTTTGGAGCGTGCGCAGAAGTACCAGCGGGATTTCGAGAGGGCGCTGGAGAGGGCAGAGTCTGGAGACTGTGACTTTGGCGAAGATGTAGTGGTTCAGAGAGCAGAAGTGGCCTCCGTATTGGAAAGGGTCAAGGCTGTGCTAAAGACATGGAATCTCATCAGCACGGGGTGGAATCCACGAGATCTTCTTCACAATTCCGAGGGGTTCTCAGAACTTTCCAAGTCTGAAGAGGACACGCATCATCACATCGAGTTGCTGCGTGCTGCACATAGACGCTACCAGCTACGATACAGCGAACAGGAGAGCCTGCGGGAGGGCTGCAACGCCTTTGTGGAGCGATTTGCCGCGGCCATGGCGCGTATGCCCAAGGTGAAGACTCTCGAGATACAGGACTATCACCATCATGAGGACATCAAATACCCAGACTGCGAGGATATGAATCAAAGCGATCTATTCATCAGTCCGGCCACAGGAGACGAAGAGTATGATGGCCTTCTCGACCTAGACACCCTTGTCGAGCCTCTGTCCTGGAATGAAGTTCTGCATCAGCAGCTGGGTACACCTCCAAGGCAACTCCTCTTCACCATTCCCCTCGCTATTCATGAGGCTGGCTGCAGACTCGACAGGATTTGCGTTCGGACGACCACGCCTGCCGAGCAATATTACCGACTTCTTCGTGAGACCGCTGAGGGGGACCACGTCAAGCTCGCCTCCGCCGTCAATTCTATGGGCATCAAGGATTTCTCCTTCATCCACGGGAGCGAGCACGGTTCCTGGGACCGAAAGACACCAGATACCGAGGACACAGCAGCGTTTCAAAACTACGTCGCTGCCATGACACACAGCAGCAGCAGCCTCGAGCGGTTTAGACTTGCTGTCGACAGCGGCTGGGTCGAAGGCAGCCTCGATTCGGACCATGGTTTCGGATTTGCCTCGTTGGTCATGCCGTGCAATGATACGATATCTGGCGAACCCATGCTCTTGTGGACGAATATAAAGGACATTCACCTGTCTGATATACCCCTACGTCTCACTGACCTGGAGTGTCTTGAGATCCGACTTGAAAAGCACAGTGTTGCACTAGAGTTCTTGACCTTGTCACGTATCAAACTGGTGCACGGGACCTGGGCACAGGTCTTGGAGATCCTGCGCCGGCTTGCTGTGGCTGACAAGGAACTCCTGGAGCCTGTGGGAGCTGAGTGTAATGACCCAGCCATGTCGCTTTCTGGGAGATATGATGTGGTCTTTGGCTCAAGACCTGGGCAAAAGAGTTTGTCTGGGAGGTTTATCAATGGCAGGATAGAGAAAAATCCGCTGGTTCATGGCTTGAGTGATGATGATCACCCTGCTCGAGCGGGAGAAGGAGAAGAAGAAGCGTTGGCTGAGGGGAAGGAGGCTGAGAATCTGGAAGAATAGACAAGGTGCCATCATAATGATGATATCTTGGGCGAGTGTCACGACTTAGACATGTAGGTAGTGATAGAATAGTTCCACAGCATGGAGACTCGCCACGTTCTGGAGCTCCAAATAGTTCTGTCGATTCCATGCAGGATTGACAACACCTTGTCTCAAATTAATACTTCCATCACCTTTGGGTCTCATACCCAACCAATACTGCCCAAATATGAATCGGTCACCTATCAATACAGACCCAGAACTCTTTAGACAGCAGTTCCGTTCAACAGAGAATTCGGGATAAAGTGCGGCATGGCGTCCTCCCACATGCCATCAGACCACACCGTCTTGTCCGACCCGTCCGCATTCATCAGCATGATCTTCCCGTACGGCTGCCAGGTGTTATCATACACCGGCCCTTCCTCGGGAAACCCAAACTGCGAGCCCATGAACCAGATCCTGCCGTCCGTGGTCCACGTGGCATGGGCGTCGTTCCCCAGCGACTCGGGCGTGAGGTTTTGGAAATCCGTCCCGTCCAGGTTGATGGTGCACACATCATAGTTGTCATCATACGGCCCCGCGATGGGCGAGCTGGTGCGCCGCGTGAAGAGGATCTTGGACCCCGTGGGCGCGAACGAGGGCAGGATGTCCCACGACGTCGTCAGCACCGTGGTGTTCCTGGTCTCGAGGTCCAGGACCCGCAGCCCGCCCGCCCAATCGGTGCTCTGGTCCCAGATGCGGTAGACGACATAGCGCCCGTCGGGCGAGAGGCTCGGGAACCCGGCGTTGATGCCCGTCTCGTTGACCAGGACCTCATGCCACGACCCGTTGGCCGCGACGCGGTAGATGAGGCCCAGCTCGGTCTCGCGGTCCTGGAACCAGCTGCCGAGCCCCACGACCAGCCAGTCGCCGTCTGGTGACCACGAGGGCTGGAAGGCCCCCGCATCGGTGCCGCTTGCCAGCTCGGTGGGGACTACGTTGTCGGTGAGGGCGTTGAAGATCTGGGTCTGGTGCGTGCCGTCTGGTCGCATGGTGTAGAGGGAGCCGTTGGCGAGTTCTTGTTCGCTCACAGCCAGGACGCCTTGGCGGGAGAGGGTCGGGAAGACATCCATGTTGCGGTACTCCCAGTCGTCGTTCCAGCTGTAGAGGGGCTTGTTGATGGGCCGCCAGGTGAGCGCGCCGGAAGGGGTCTCCCACACTGGCTTCTCGTACACCAGCAGCGTCCCGTTTGGTGACCAGGCTGGCGAGGCGATACTGACGCCACCAAGGATCGCAGCCGGGGTGGAGGAGTTATCCTGTACAGAGACGTAATGAAAGCCAGTCGTCTTGTTTCGATACCCAATCGTATTCGCATCGACGTACTGGGGAAACACCTTGACCCCACTGCCCGACGTGTGGTTGACGCGGTCTGTCCCCGTGGCAAAGTCCACCGAGACAATCTGGCTCTCCTCCTCGTCCATCAGGGCCAACCTCCTGGAAAAGACGGTGGCCTCGGTGGTCATCTCATAAAACACAATGCGCGACCCGTCAGGCGAGAACTTGGGCGAGCCGAGGGAATACCCTGTGTTGTTGACCACCTTGCGGTACCCGCTCCCGTCAGGCCTGATGGCGTAGATGGAGAGTTCCTGGCTGTGCTCCCAGCCAGAGACATTATTGTGTCCCCTCCACAGCGTGTCCTTGTCCGAGGAAAACACAATCCACTCCCCATCCGGAGACCAGGCCGGCCTGAAATGTCCGTCCGGCAGGGACCAGTTCCCGGCAACCTCGGTGGTGTTTGTGATGTTCCACGACGCGCCCGTCTCGAGGTTCATGACCCAGATGTTGCTCTTGTAGTTGTTGCGCGTTGAGTGGAACGCCACCAGACTCCCGTTGGGCGAGATGGCACCGCCGCCTTCGACGTGAGGCGTCGTGGCGAGGGCTTCGAGGTCACTGCCATCAGGACGGGCCCGCCACAGGTCTTGGTTGCCGTCGCCGTTGCGCTCGCTCGTGAAGACGATCCACTCGCCGTCGGGGGACCACTGGGCGTGATACTCGTACACAGAGTTGTTGCCCAACAACAAACGCTCGTCGCTGCCGTCAGAGTTGGCAATGTAGAGCTGTGAGGAGATGGGCGAGTTGCGGTTCATGTAGAGAATTCCCTTCTTGCCCTCGATGGGGGCGTCGTCGTTACGCGCCACGAGATGCGCTGGCGAGCCTGTGGCTCCAGCATATGGACATGCTGCACCTGTGAGCCTGGCGGTGGCGACTATGAGAGGGACGATAACCCAGCGCATGATGGCGGTTCGTTTCAAGGTCGGCTGTATGTCTCCCTCTGTCTCTCTCGATGCTCATCTGTCTATCTTGGGGGCTGGAACAAGACAGCACTCCCTTTTATATACTTAAACATATTGCAGTCATTTACTATGGCACTCTTCTCTACTTCTCCTCTCCATCCTCCTTCTCCTCTCCATCCTCCTTCTCCTCCTCCTTTTCGCCACGATATTCGGTAACATTCACCATTTCGGTCCGGCGAAAAATACACCCCTGGTGAATCCTCCTGGCTCCTGCGTTGCAAGCACAATCAATCACGCAAGATACATCTCCTTCTGGAAGGTGGCAGGCGGCCGACGGATACTACCCCTGTATATCTGTCAAGTGTTGTGAATCAATAAGATGATGACCTTCGCGAGAGAGTGATAGGTCGGTCCATTGGGGGGCTTTTGTGTATTGTAATCATGATACCATTGGGGATCTGAGGCATGTCAAGACAAACCAACCCTTTCAGCCGAGGCGCAGGGTATGTCACCCTGCATGATGCACAGGCGGTGTAAATCAGCTTGTTCATTTTATGGTTGGGATAGCCGACGATCGTTGCCCTGGACGAGCTCGGACGTCGGTTTGGAGATAGCTCGGCGACAGAGAGGCATGCTCGGGTCGAGCAACAGTGGCGAGAAGCAAATCCGCACCATCGTCTTGTTAGATGGAAGTTCTTTTTATTTTTATTCTATTCTTGAGACGCGGTCAACCCAGCAGGACTTTGTTGTCTCCTCGACCGTTGACTATTAGCTTGAGAAGTTCTCTAGTCACTTCGAGACTTTGATAACTTCCTCCGAAGCCAAGAGATGGATATTTTTTCTTTTATACTTTAATAATTACCTAAGTACTTACGCAACTGTCTTGGCTGTAGCCATTATTAATAAGACAATGAACCAAGAGACCCATAATAGCCAGTCCACAGGTACAAGAATACGACTTGTAAGTTCACAAAAGTACTCGCTTCGTCATCCTTTTGAGCAGGTGATTCGGAAATCCGAACCAACTGTCCAGAAGCCTGAAGATCGGCATGCATATGCTTCGGGAATATATTGTGCGCCTTCCAAGACTGACTGTTCTCGCTTTGAGGAGTGTCTCTCGGGATCTTGATGCGGTAGACAATCGGTGATTCGATTTCTCCGTGTGCTCTCCAGCGAGAGCTTCAGAAACTCTTTGACACGGATGTTTTGCCCAACAAGATCGACCGAGGGAGCCACAGCTTGAGATCGGAGCGTTCATCTGCTTCATTCGGTGACTTTGGATCTTACCAATAGCCTTCTACGATTGTAAAATCCGAGGTTGGCTCGGAAGACGGTAGAAAGAGAGAGATTGTGTGGTTTCAGATATATGATTTGTATACACAGAAAGGCTTTTTTTGGGGGGGGAGGGGGGGGGGGAGTGCTAGATGCTAGATAATGATGGTTAATTTTAACGTGTATAAAGTATAAGGTCGTGAGTGTTTTTCTTTCAATAATTATGTAACTGTTCAATATATATCTATAAAACCATCCATGTGGCCAAGAGAAGAGCTTTTGAGCTCTCGTATGCCCTTGTTATTATCTTAAGTACTTGATATCTATCGAGAAATGCAGGTAACTGGTTGATCCCTCCGCAATCTTTGCACACAGTTTTGTCCATGTTGAGACTTTTTTTAGCCTGACATATATATATATATATATATGACTGTATGTAGAGAGACAAGGCACGGCAGATGACCACCATATTGGGACTTAGTAGCGTGGCTTGCAAATGTTTTCATATTGTATTGTATCTTCCGGAAAATCTGGAATCTGTCTGGTCATTGGAATCTCATAGAAGCTAATATCCCTTAATTATATGGTTCGTGATCCCTGGACGACCAGAACGCCATATCTCTCCTCTCACCTCGTACCGTACAGGATAGTAATCTTAACAAACACATATCAAGACCCTCAATCAAGAATAAAGCAGAGAAATCCATATAATTCATATAAACGAGCTCGAAATGCTAAAGTGGGTATTGTAAAAGATAAAAAATAGAAAGATGACCCGCAAATCATGCCCATATGCCTCAAGACATGCCAACCGGGTGAGAAAGACAGGGTCAAAGAGGAAATGAAATGGTAAGAGGGGAGAAAAGAGAAAAGAGAAGAAAACAAATCGCCCCCTTCCTTTCCCAATATGCCAATACCAGGTTAGTCGTTGTGTCCATTCACATTCATTCCCATCTCCCATCATCAAATCAGCCCCAAGATGGTCCCTTGTCATAAATACCCTGCCCCCCCACCCCCCGGCTCCCACAGTTATCAATCAGTCGTTCCGTTACCATTCAAAAATATCATATCATCCCATCATATTTCTTCATGTCATCCGAGATGTCGTTTCCTGTCCCACGGCGTGCCATCATCCGCCATCCTCTTGCTTTAGTTCCCCTTCAGCTTCTTCCATAAGTTCCCGAACCCGCCGCTACCGCTCCTGGCGCCAGCAACATCCGCGGCAAACAACGGTCCTTTCCTCTCCCGACGGCGCTCGTCGCTCCCGTCGCTCCTCTCCTCCCTCCTCTTCTTTCTCCTGTCTCGATCTCCGTTCATGTCGACATCCGGGTCGTTGTACCTCCTCCTGCGCCGCCGCTCGCGCCGAGCCGCATCCTCTTCGACCTCGTCCACGGCCTCCGTCGTCATCCCTCCGTCCTCAGGCGGTGGGCCGGCGTCGCTGTGATCCTTGACCCAGCTTGAGGTGCCCGAGTGAGGCCAGGCCGGCGCAGGGGGGTCTGCCGCTATCTTTCTCGACGTTGTGTCGGGCACGCCATCTGTGTGTCGACGTGAAGGTTTGGTTGGGCGCGGGTAGACAAGTTCGTCCTCGACTGGTTCGGTCCGGCGCCGTGTCGGGGGCTTGGCCTCTCCCTCGCGGGCGGCAGCATGCCTCTCTGCCCGGCGTCGGCGGCGCTCCTCGTCATGTTCACGATCGCTCTCCCCGGCCCGTGCCTTGCGCCGCTCATGCTTGGCAGCCCGGCGCGCCGCCTCGGCCTCGGCGTCTTCTGCTGCGAGTGCATCGCGCCCCTTATCACGGTCGAGCCGCTTCCGTCGTCTCCGCTCCTCCCGCGCGGCGTCTTTCTCTTCTTCAGCAGCCCGACGTTCCCTTTCTAACTTGTGGCGCGCAGCCCTCTCGGCGTGTCGGGCCTCCTTCTCAGCCTGGCGCTGTGCCTCGGCCTCCTCGTCCTGTCTGCGCCGCTTTTCGCGTCGGGCCTCCTCTTTCGACTTTTCACCACCTCCTCGTTCGGCGCGGCGGGCGCGGCGGGCCTCCTTGCGAGCAGCTCCTGCATCAGCATCTGTGGCCATGCCTGCGTCTTCGCCGTCCGTGTGGTACATGCCACCACGTCTGCGAGGTGGCTCAGGTCGAGAACCGGGCAGGATACCTCCGAAGAGGCTGCCGAATCCCTTCTTGGTGGATCCTGTGGTATTGGAGCGTCGCAAGCCCGGCGTCGGTGTGGCGTCGGCAACCTCGACCATAACAATGTCATCATCTTGAGTGTATGCCTGTTTGATAGAGAAGAAGAAAAAAGGTTAGCTTGCGGCCTCCAGAAAGTATCATGACAGGGCTTTTGCGCGAGTTCTTCTTACCCTTGATGGCCTGCGACGGGACGGTCTGTCCGGGCTAGGCTCTGCATCGTTGGCGCCGACCATGACGATGTCATCGTCCTCGACCTGCCGCGAGGTCTGCTTGCGCTTGCTGCTGGATCTGCCCAGGCTCATCATGCCTTCACCAATGCCCAAGATCCTGGCGGCCTTGGAGCCCGGCTCAGGCACGTCCTCAGGGGGTGACATCATACCGGTGTTGACGTCGACGACGGAAGGGCGGCGCGATGACCTGCCCTCCTTGGGCCGTTTCTCGCGCGTGGACATGGACCGAGAGATGGGAGGCGTGCTAGCGAAGACGCTCATGAGCTTGGGCTTCGCAGGTGTCTCCATCTCCCGCTCTTTCTTCTCGGCCGCGCGCTCGGCCTTGTCGGACGATGACCCCTGGGAGGAGAGCTTCTCCTCCTTCTCGGGCGAGCGCTCCTTGCGCTCCCGGTTGTGCTCTTCAGCAGAAGATGACTTGGGCTTGGAGGAGGCCTTCTTTTCCTTGTCGCGGGATCCTGATGCAGTCCAATTGCCCCAACTCGAGCCGCCATTGTGGTTGATCTTGGGCCGCTCCTTTCTGCTCTCCTTCTTCACCACCTCGACAGGGAAGGGCACCGCGATCGGCGCGTCGGGCACAGCTGGCGGAGGAGGAGGAGGGATGGGCATTACGGCGTCGTCAGTCTTGGGCCTAGAGGATCTCTTGCCGCTGGATTTCTTGCTCTTGGCTGGGGCCATGTCGATGACTTCGATGATCTCGTCAGGGTCCTCCTCATCCTCGCCTGGGAAGCTGCCAGGAATGTCGGTGAACTTCTTGGACTTGCTCTTGCTCTTGACCTCTTCTACTGGAGCGGGTGGCGGGGGTGGCGGGATCGGGTCTGCCGGCGCAGGTGGTGGCGGGGGTGGTGGTGGTGGTACGACCTCGCCCTTGGTGGTCGCCTCGAAGGCCTTCAGCTTGTCAGCAATCTTGCCCCCAACGGCTTTTCTCTTCATTGGTTCAGCGGCTGCCGGTGTGCTAGCCCCGACCTGACCGTCATCATCATGGTGTAGTTCACGATCCGGCTCGGTAGTAGCTGGTCTTGACGACGTCTTGGAAGGAAACGTGTCCTGCTTGGCTGACCCAACACTAGCGACAGTATCGTCTTTGGCCGTGGCGCCACCAACAGCAGTGATGGTAGCTTCGAGAAGCTTTGTAGGATGACCATGACTCAGCATGCGCAATCTCGGCTGCTGCCGACTGAGATGAACGCAGACAAGATTGTGGGAAATGAGTGTGGCAAGGGGGGAGGGGGGAGATAAGATTCACGAGGATTGCATGCATGACTTACTGGCTCAGCCACCGAATTCTTGCCCTTTTTGGTGCTAGTCGTCTTCTTGGGTGCACCCCAGAAACTGAACGCATCGACCTCGGTTGCTTTCTTGTTGAAGACCACAGGCTCGGCAGGGCCAGACAGGAACTTGTCGAGCTCCTCGAGTTCGTTGTCATCCAGCTTGGCGAGGTCCTTGTCGAGATCGTCGTCGACTTTGGGGTCAGCCGCAGCCGCGGCAGCCGCCTCCTCCTCCTGCTTGGCGGCCTCTGCCTCCTTGGCAGCCTCCCTGCGAGCCTTCTTATTCGCAGAGAGCAGCTCGTAGCGCTCCTTTTCCTTCCTGCCGAATTTACTACGTCCAGAGTCTTTCCGCTTCTGGAGGTCCTTGAGCTCGGCCTCCTCCTTCTCGATGGCCTCCTGGCGGGCTTGTTCCTCAGCCTCGCGCAGCAGCCTTTCAGCCTCGTCACGTGCAGCCTGTTCGGCTGCTTCCTGCGCAGCCTTCTCGTCCGCACGGGCCTGGCAGCTGGCCGACAGCTTGTCGTACTTCTCCTTCTCCTTCTTGAGAAGCTTCCTGCCCGCGTCCTTCTTGGCCTGAAGAGCTGCAAGGTCGGCTTCTTCCTGGGCGATGGCGTCCAGCGCCGCCTGCTTCTGTTCCTCCTCCTTCCGGAGGCGGTCGGCCTCCTCTTGAGCAAGCCGGTCGGCCTCAGCCTGCGCCTCGGCCGCGAGCCTCTCCTCTTCCGCAATTCGGGCTCTCTCGGCGGCTTCTTTAGCTTCTTGCTCTTCCCGGGCCTTCTGCTCCTTCTCGGCTTTCTTCTTCTCCTTTTCCAGCTTCTCAAGCTCCTTCTTGCTGAGCTTGGGTTCCTTGGACGAGGATGACTTTTTGCTGCCATCCTTGTCCGAAGATTTGGACTTGGAGTCGGTGAGTTCGGTGGAAGCGCCGGGGTCATCCCAAACATTGCCGCCGTCGCCCTCTTCGAATGCCGCCAGGTCCAGGATGGGAGCAGGAGGAGGCGGAGGAGGGATGGGGATCGGGGATGGGGATTTCGCAGCCTTGGTTTCCTTACTGCTTGACTTCTTGTCCTTTGACTTCTTGCCGCTGCCAAACGTGGGCCAGAAGTCATCGTCCTCCACCTTGTTCTTGATCTCCTCGATCGGAGATGAGGCCACAAGCGTGTCTTCCACAACTTCAGCTGGGACGTCTTTGGACTTCTTCTTCTTGGCACTGCCGCCGCCAAAACTCCAGACGTCTTCCACGATAGGCTCCTTCTTGGCCGGCTTTCCCCAACCAAAGTCGAACCCGCTCGCTTCGGGCATGGCAGCTGACGGCGGGGTGGGAAACGCCGGCGTGTCTTCGACGACACGGCCGAAATCGATCAGATCACTGGTCTTGCTCTTCCCCTTGTTCTTGTCTTTCTTGCTAGAGCCCCATGCAGACCAGGGTTCCTGTTCTTCGGCGGCCTTCTCAGGCTCTGGGTCGGCAGGCGGTGGAGGTTCTGGGGCTGGCTCTTTGTTCTTCTTGGTCTTCTTCGAGCTGCCCAGGCCGCCCCAGTTCAGCCAGTCGTCGCCCATGCCATTGTCATCGGCTGGATCATCATCTGCCCACGACAGAGGTTGAGACTCCTTTTTGCTGCTCTCCTCGGCCTTCTCAGCTCCTTCATCGGTGACGTCTGCCGATTTCTTTGCTGCTTCTGCTTCGGCGGCGGCGGCCGCCGCCGCGCGTTCGTCTCGTCGGAACTCCAACTCGGCTAGGCGGTCCTTCTCGGACTTCCTGAGCTTCTTCTTTGATGACTTGAGGGCGTCGATCTCGGCCTCTTCGGCAGCAATCTCGGCGGCGCGTCTCTCGTCTTCCTCACGCCTCAATTGCTCCTCAAGCTCTCTGGCCTCCTGCTCTGCCTTCTCGCGAGCCAGGCGCTCCTCCTCTTCAGCCTGCGCCGCCTTGGCCCGGGCCTCCTCGTCACGCTTGTCCTTGCGCTCCTGCAGCTCTTTCAGACGCGCCTTCTCCCGGCTCTTGAGCTTGGCCTTCTTGAGAAGCTCTGACAGCTCCTCCTCCTCAGCAGTGATCACGGCGTCTTCGGCCTCCTTTTGCAAGGCGGCCTCGTCCACCAGTGTGTCACTGCCCTCAGCCTTTGCTGGGTCGTCAACGGTCACAACATCGGCTGCTGCGTCGGCGCTTTCCTTGGCAGCGGCGGCCTCCTTTTCGCGCAGCTCCTTGTTGCCCCGCAGGACTTTGAGACGGGCCTTGTCGGCCTTGTTGGGTTTCCATTTTGACTCGAGTATCTCGAGTTCCGCCTCCTCCTCCTCGATGATCCTGGCTGCCAGCTCATCCTCTCGATCCCTGACAGCTCCGTCGTCATCAGCAGGCGCATCACCACCAGCCGGGGTAGCATCGCCCACATCGCCGCCCGCGTCCGGGAGAGCATCTGCCTCGGCCTTCGCCGCGGCTTCCTGCCCACGCCTCTTCTTGTTGTCTTGGAGCTCCTTGAGCCTCACCTTGTCCGGCTTTTTGAGCTTGGACTGGGAGAGCAGATACTCCAGCTCCAGCTCTTCCTCCTCGATGATCAGCGCAGCCTCGTCCTTCTCAGCCTGAGAAGCAGCAGCAGCAGCGGCTGCGTCATCGCCAAAGGTGTCGTCTACAGATGTCGGGGCCGTCTCATCGGTCTTGGACTCGGCTGTATCGCCGCTGCTTCCTGGGACAGAATGAGCAGCAGCCGCGGCGGCCTCTTCAGCCTCGCGGGCGCGTGCCTTGGCGTTCTCTTCCAGGACTCGGATGCGATCCTTTTCCGACTTTTTGGTCTTCTTCTTGGTGAGCAGTCCTGCCAGCTCTTCCTCTTCCTCTCGGATGATCCTGGCCTTCTCGTCGGCCTCGTCCTTGGCAGCAGGGGCATCCGCAGGAGCAGCGAAGCTATCAGCGGCAGCCTGGTCTTCTTGCTCCTTGGCGGCTGCAGCTTCCTCAGCCTCTCGCTCGCGCTGCCGGGCTCTCTCCTCGAGGAGGCGCAGGCGTTCCTTCTCGGACTTGCTGGGCTTCTTTTTGTACCGGAGCAGGTACATTTCGTCTTCCTCCTCCTCGATGATACGCGCCTTCTCGTCCGCTTCGGCCTGTGCAGCGTCTGCGTCATTGCCGCCGTCACCGAATGGCTGCTCGTCCGCAGGAGGGCCCTCGGCGTTCTCACCAGAAGCAGGCTGTTCTTCGGCCTTTTTCTCTGCCGCAGCGGCTGCTGCTTCTGCTCTGGCTTTGGCGTTCTCGGTCAAGACTTTAAAGCGGTCCTGCTGCTTCTTGGGCAGCTTGCCGTTGATGTCCATTCTAGTCTGCAGCTTTTCGAGCTCCGCCTCCTCCTTCCGGATCAGGGCGGCCTCGGCCTCTCGATCGGGGTCGTCGTTCGGAGTGTCTCCGTTCTGAAAGTCCAAGAGCGGTTCCTTTGGAGTCGATGGCTCCTCTACAACGGCAATTTTGTTCTTCTTTTTCTGTAGCTTCGTTGTTAGCGTAATTCAAGTATAGTGATCAAATTGAATCAGAATCCACCAGCATCAGGTGCAAAAACTTACATCTTTCTTGGCAGAAGACCAGCCCCAGATATCATCAGAAGGTTCTTCCACGGCGGCGGCGGCGGCGGCGGCGGCGGCCGATTTCTCCCCTTCCTTGTGTTTGTCTTCAGCAGCAGCCTTGTTCTTGTTCAGGTTGCCCCAAAAATCATCATCGCCGGTCTTTGTCGTCGTGGTCGTGGTCGCGGTCGCGGCCACGCCCCAGGTGAAGCCACCGATATCCTTCTTCTTCTCGGCCGGCTTGCTGGCCGCACCAAGGAAGTCGAACGTGTCCTCTTTGTGCTCGTCCTCGGTCTGGTCCAGCGCCCCGAAGCTGAAGGTCGTCGTCGTCTTCTTGCTTTTGGGCTTGGGACGATTTATGCCCCACGGGTTGTCGTCGACGGGGGCGAGCGATTTTGGCTTGTCCTCCTCAACGGGCTTGGGGGTTTCGGAGGCGGGCGACTTGGCGCCTCCCCATCCCCAGCCGCCAGTGGTCCAGCCTGTCGCCCACGAGCTGATGCCCGTGGTGATCTTGTCGGGCTTGGAACCAAAGCTGAGGTCTAATGAGTCCCCTCCTCCTTCCCCCCCCCCTCCTGCGTCGTCGAGTTTAATCTCGTGAAAGTCGGTCGAGGGGATATCCGGCAGGCCGAAGGAGTCCGTGATCTTAGGCTCCGCGGGCGTGACCTCTGCAGCCTTGGCCTTGTTCTTCTTCTTGTTGCCCACGGGTGTGAAGCCCCAGATATCGTCATCATTGGCATCGGCACCATTGTTGTCGCCATCCTTCTTGCCGTCGTCGTCTCCATCGTTTCCGCCCGTGCCACCTCCGGCGCCTGATTCGCCGCCGCCGCCGCCGCCATTCTGGTCTTTGTTCCCATCTCCGCCTCCCTCGGTGCCGTCGCCGTCCTTCTTGTCGCCCTCGTCATCCAGCCAGTTAAAAGACGTCTGCTGCTTCTTCTTCCTCTTGCCTGCGGCCTGGAGGAACCCAGCGTCTGAGCCCAAGTCGAGCGGCTCCATGATCATCGGGTCTACAAAGAGGTCACGATCACAACCATGGTCCTGTTCTCTTGGCTTCCGTCCAGGGCCAGCTGGATGTGGTCGGTCAAGCCTGTCAGGGCCAGGACAGCTCCGCTGTGCGGCGCAGTTCGTGTCGGCCGGGTCGGGTAGGGTTGTGGAGGAGGAGGAGGAGGAGGAGGAGGAGGAGGGAGAAGAGGTCTCGGGGTCGGCAGCAGACGAAGGTGGTTGTGGCCTGGATCGTGACCATCTCGTCGAGCGGAAATCAGGTACGATCAGGACTCTGGGTTGACGGGCGGCGGGCCGGGGCGCGTGGTGCTGTTTCGGGAGCAACGAGTTAGTACAACCCCGGCTTTAGGGAGTAGGAACGAGCCGTCGAAACTCTGCGCGTTGAGAAAAGGGACAAGGCAAGACAAGCTAGCTAGCGTTTGTTCGCTTGACGTTGGGACCGGCGGGGCTCTGTGCATGCGCCGGCCTCAAAACGCCAGCCAGGCTGGCCCACGCAGTCGGGCGCACTACTTGGCGCGCAGGCCAGAGTGATCGCCCAGAAGGACATGAACCTTGAGCCTGCAGATGAAGGGTTCGTTCTTCTCAAAGGGGATAGACGGGCGAGACTCACAGTGGCACCGCGCGAGAGCACCCACGCATCGGCAATAAGGCGCAGCTTGGCATACAGGCAGGCAGTGTCCTGTGGTTCACCGCCATGCGTTTCTTTCTTTCTGGATCCCCATGGCCTCTTATTATTGGTATGCACCGTCCTCGTCGGGGGCTGGTTAGGCGACCAGCCATAGATGTCGCTTGCGACGAAAGCCTGAACCTCGACCGCGGCCATTCTGGTTGTTTGAAGAGGCGGGCGCGCAATCCGGCTCTGCTGCACAACTCATGAGGCTCGACGGCGCAAGGGCTCGGACCGCGAGGAGGTTTCTTGTCGGTTGGGGTGTACTGGTGGGTTCGGTGATCGGGCAATTGTTGGTCGAGTTCGGTGGCGGTCGTGTGAGTTCTGCTGAGGTGGGTTGCGATCAAGTCAGTCGAGACGAAGAGGCCGATGACGATAGTTGCTACGCTTCTCCATTGGCTTTTCTTCTTCTCGTGTCGCCTTCTTTCCTCGTTTGCGCCCCCTTTCAGAAGTATGCCAGGGGAGAAGAAGAAAAAACAAAAATTAAACTAGAAATCCTATGCAGGGAGGGCAGTCGGTGTAAGAAGGGGCGGCCCCCCAATGCGACACTTCAAAAGGCGGATGGAGGGGCGAGCTTGTCTGTGGTTGGTTTTTTGTCGAGGGATGGCAAGCCGTGTGTGTGTGTGTGTGTGCAGCGCAACTGACCTCTTAAAACTCTCCTCTTATGTTCTTTCTCTCTCTGTCTTTTTTCAATCCTCCCCGGTCTGGTGTCTGTCACACCTCATCTAAGCCGGTAACAAATAGGATGACTTGTCGCAGGGGCAGGGGAGAGATGGTGTGTGTGTGTTCATGTGCGTGCCATGGAAAGGAATGCAAGATGGGAAGATTCGAAGTTCATGCAACCAAGACTAGACCAGACCAGCCCGGAACCAAATAAATAAAATCAAAAAAAAAAAGGAAGTGAAATGCGCCCAGCCTCTTGACATTTGCCCAGTACAGTTAATCCTAAGCTTTGAAAGATGTCGAGTGTTCCCCCTCCAGAAAACCCGACCGCTCGTCCAAAGGAAAGAGAAGAGAGTGAGAGTGAGTGAGTGAGGGGCATGCAGAAAAATACAGTCGTATCTCTATCCCTTGACACCAGAAGCCAAGATATAAAGAGGGAGGAGACCCGACCTGCTCTGCCTTACCATCTGCCCTGGCTGAGCAAGTAACAACAGGGAAGCAAGAGTGTTATTGTATAGAAAAGTACATAACAGCCGAGAATCTTTGCAGCCCATCTCACCTGCCGCCTGGGAACCTGCAGAAGCGATGGGGTGTCCGTGTCTCGAAAAGAATGGCTGGGGGGGGTACACATGAGGCCTAGTGGGTGGGGTTGTCCACTAGTTATGGTATGGGTCAGTGGGGTAGCACCGTGACACAGTGGATGCACCCTTTCCGTGATGCCATTTAGTGGTAGGCTTTCAGGCTTTGTATTTTGGAGATCGCGTCACGCATCACCTTTACCTGCCGTACATGGTCCATGTCTCTGTGTAAAGGAAGTACTTAAAGTACATTGGGTTTCTAAGGGTGTGGAGCCACGAGCACTGTAGTACACACCCACTTCATGCAGGATGGCAATACACAACAAAAAGTCTACTCGTGCTCAAGATGGTAGATATGCCTGACCTATACTGGTACCATACCTTTCTGAACTGATGGATGGTACCTCATTTTGGTCAATTTGTCATGCCCCCCCTCTTGTCGCCACACACTCATACTACTCACATGCACACAACCTCTCTTTGTGGAAAGAGAGAGAGAGAGAGAGAGAGAGAGAGAGAGAGAAAGAGAGAGAGAGACGGAGAGATGGCGAGGTTTCGAATGGGGCAAACTTTGTTTGAAACATACATACACACTATGGACGATGTGCTAGGACTCTAGCAGAGATCCGAGTCCCGCATCAAACCCGCCCTTGTAACCAGCCCCAGCTTTAACCCTCGGGTTTTTTGACCACCATTCTCCATTTTCTCCTGAGCTGAGCTTCAGCCCGGGTTCCAGATGTTCCTGGGCACCAGGGAGAAGAAGAAAAAGGGAAGGGAGAGAAAGGGAGGGAAGGAAAATCCCAAAAGCCGTCGCTGTCGCCGTCGCCGTCGGGATCGGAATACCAAAGTGGAAGGACAGGCAGGCAGGCCAGGACGGATTGAGCTGATCGAATTCATCTCGGGTCCCGGCCAGAAAGGAGAAGCTGCAGCTGAATGTTGGGCGAAATGCAGACAGGGGTCGGAATAAATCAATCATTACTGACGACGTATTTGCGTTGCGTTGAACATGGCGGGGACTCGTTATGGATGCTGTAACCCTCTCATATCGCTGCAAGGTAATAACGGTGGTCGCACAGATAATGCTGACTGACCACTAGACACCAGCATGTCACAGTAAGCTTCATGTTACCTCCTGAACCATTAATCTCTATCTCTTTTATAGAACCATACTGAAGAAGAAAAAAAAAATTGTCATCTTCAGGGTCTATTTCGGTACCCGAGTTGTATAAGGTTTTAAAAAATAAAAATAAAAATTGAAGAAAAAAAAGAAGAAGAAAAAAGGTCATGTATCTCATCCACCAGTCATTCACTGGTGGACAGTTGTTTACGGCACCTCAATCGTGCATGAAGGGCGCGCCGGCAAACGATCCTACTTCACCCACACCCACGGCCTGGGGCCTGAAAAAAGAAAAGGAAAAAAAAGAAGAAAAAAAAGACTACAATCTCGGAGCCAGCTGCATGTATGTACAGGGTCCAAAAACCAGTTCACTTCCGGTTCAGCCTGGGCTTGGCCCCCCCCCCCCCAAATGCGGCCGGGGATTCGCTAACCTATTTGTTCACCGCCAGAACGCATTTCTCACGCCGCCCTTTGCGCCGTCGGACAGCGTACATAAAAGTAGTGCCGTGTACCAGCCACTCGGGTACTCGAAAGAAACCGACCAACGAGAAGTCGAAATGGTCCTTGGAGGAAGATGAAATTGAAATTGAGATTGAAAATGAAAATGAGAATGAAAACGAAAAAGAAAAAGGGAAAGGATGGTTTTTGGGAGAAAGAGAGAGAGAGAGAGAGTGTGTGTGTGTGTGTGGGAGAGAGAAAGGCACCGAAAGGCCCCCGTCCCCCCACCTGGTGGTCGACATTGCACGACGTCTGGTGATAAGTACTGCCCCCAGCAGCTGATGCACACGTATGGCCTTGCATACATAGGCGGCCGACATCGCGAGGCCATGAATCATGCCCTCTTTTTTTCTTCTTCCCTTCTCCCTCTCTCTCTCTCCCTTGCATGTCTTGGGCACTTGGAGTCTTTACCATGAGGGGGAAAGAAAAGAAGAAGAAGAAAAAAAAAAACAACTCCACCCCTGGGGGGGCCCTTGAATGCATCCATCGTCACACTTACACGGTGCGTGAAAACAAATTGTCGTCAGGCGCGCACGTGGGGCCGCTGCTGCTGGGCATCCTGCACAATCCATTTACTATGAACACGTCACGATGCCTCCATGCGGGCATGGTTAGGTTGTGTCGTTCTTCAACCATTCTCGTCCAGTCGTCTGTCTGCACTGCCTCTGGGTCATTCATGCTCGTACCTCGTGGCTGCATTTGCGCTCCACTTCAAGAGAGAGAGAAAGTAATAGAAAATAAAAATAAAAAAGCCAATGGAGAGAGAAGGATGAGAAAACGAGACTCGGCCGAGTCGATGAGAGATTTAGGATAGACTGACTCTTCCATGAAAAGTCCCTGTTGGAATCAGGTCAGTTAGTCCAATCAATGCTTGCGACTGGCCCAGCTGAGCCCAGCGTACTAATTCATTCATCATAGTAGTACTCCTACCAAAGAGAGAGAATGAGAAGGAGGCGCAGTGGGTTTAGCGGGCCCAAATATAGAACCAGCAATTCCAAACCACTGCAAACACTATCTCTCACACTTCTCCTGCAGCAGCAGTGAGAGTCTCCGTCTCAAGTCGGCCTCAGCTCTCACAATCTATGGCCCCCACGAAAGAAAAAAGAAGAGAAGAAAGAGGAAAATAAAAATGATCTTGTGCTTTTCATAGTGCGTGTCGTGAGCAGCTGGCTCGCCAAAACCCGTGCCGCCGCCACGCCCGTTGCTAGGGTGGGTGTATTTTGCTCAGCCCTGAGAGCGGTACTCGGTGTTTTCCTTCTTGTTCTTCTTGGACAAAGACGTCGAGTTCAGCTTTCGGTTTTGAATACTTACTCGATATAAGCCCTCGATCAAGACGCTTGATGTCCAGACAGACGACCATCGGACTGTCTCTAATCCTCAACCTACCTCGACGTATCGAAGCTACCTGGGACAGCCAGTGATTCTGTTTCGGCGTTGGTTGACCGTTTTCTTGTTTAGGCAGAACGGCTGTTGCGGCTCGCATCATCACCACTCCGAGGACGCCTCGAAACTGGAGGAGACTTTATGCGGAGGGCTCAAATCCAGGACCACGACTCTGTTGGAAAACCACACAACCACATTCATTCACATTCAAAACCCTCTCTCTCTCTCTCTCTCTCTCTCTCTGTCTCTCTCTCTCTCTCTTCTTGCGACCGGGACAAAGTGGGACCCAAAGCCTTCCGTCTTGCGGCTCCGAAGTGGGCCACGGCGCCCGAGCGAAGCATCGTCGTCAAACCGAGGACTCCTATACACTCACACATTCTCTCTCTCTCTCTCTCTCTCTCTCTCTCACACACACACACACCGTCATCATCACCATCATCATGCCCGCCACCTTCGACCTAACCCTCCACTTCCCCCTCCCCCCCTCCCTCCACCCCGAGCTCGTCATCTCCAACCTCCACGCCTACGAGCCCCTCCTCCGGCCCAACCCCTACCTCCAGGACTTCCACCGTCGGCTCGTAGACCTGGACGACCTCATAGCCGACCCCTTTTTCACCGAGGACGGCACCAACATCGTCTCCTACGAGGTTCACGACCGCATCCCCGTCGTCCTGGGCCTGACAAAGGACGTCCGCTTCCCCGCCATCTTCCAGAGCTTCCCCGCAGGCGTGCGCGTCAGGGCCGACGCCGCTGCGGGCACGAGGGTGCGGAGTATCTATGAGGTGTGTCGAGGAAGTGGTAGCGGAGGAGGAGGAAGAGGAGGAGCAGGAAGTGACTGGGAGCTCGTGGAGAGGTCGCATGTCGAGTGCAGCGCGGTGCTGAAGCCGTTTATCATGAAGAGTTTTGAGGCTGCGCACCGGGATCTCTGTCAGAAGGTTCTTGATCATATCGTCGGGCGGACGCAGAAGGATCTTCCGCCCTTGCCGGACGAGGCCAGGGGGGGAGGAGGAGGAGGAGGGGGTTATCATGCCTGACATGGGTTTAGGCTTTTCCTTCCTTTCTCTTCTTTTCCCCCTTTTTTTTTTTGGCACTGGCTGGTTAAGATTGATAGATGTGAGTGAGAAGAGGACAACTTTTTCTTTCTGTTTTTCTTGGTAGTGTTCAGGCGTCTTTTCCGTGGGGATGATGGTTATTGCAGGAGGTCGAAATGGGAAGGCACTTCTTGGTTGGACCAACAAACCAGCCCTTCTCATGAGATCTAGATGACCCAACATGATGATCATGAATCTGACAACCTAGTTTCATTCTGTTTTGTATGTAGATATATATAAATATATATATATATATATATAATACGCTTTCTGTCCCTCTATTCATCACCTTACTCACTTCCTAGGTAGCCGCTTCTCCTCCTCTCCTCCGTCACTCCACCAGGTCATCACAACCACTTTACACACCCGAAAGAATCAAGTGCCCCCTCCTCGTTTAAAAAGTATACACCAGCTTCGCAGCACTCACCTTGCCCGCCTTCAGCTCGTCCAGCCCAAGCCTCGCCCCCTCCAGCCCCGCCCCCAGCCGATTCAACTCCACCCGCCCAGCCTTCACCTTCCCCTCCGCCAGCAGCCCAGCCGCCAGATCCCAAAACTTCTTCCCGAATGCCCGGTCCTCTGGCCTCGCCTCCCACGTCCGTGTCCCCCGCGAGAGCTTCTCCCCAAACACGGTGTACCCAATCGTCGACCCGATCTCCCACTTGATCTCCGGGTACGAGGCCCGCACCGCGGACGCATCGACGTAGTGGATCACACCGTACTGTACCGTCGGCGGCAATGCTGATGCTGCTGCTGTTGCTGCTGCCGCCAGCGCGACGAGGCGTGTAGAGTCCGGGGTGACCAGGCAGTCCCAGACCAGGGTGAGGGGGCGCGGCGGACCGGAGGGGGACTCCCCACCGAGGTCGGCGCGGATGCGGGCGGCGAGGGTGGCTGGGTCGATGTGGTAGTCGTAGACGTGGTCTGCGCCGAGGGACTTGAGGTAGTCGAAGTTGTGGGGGGACGCGGTCGCCAGGACGGTTGCGTTGGAGAGTTTGGCGAACTGGATCCCGAGGACGCCCATCGCCTGTTTGGTTGGGGGAAAAGAAAAGAGGAGCATGTCAGCTTTGGTTCTTTTCTTCTTCTTCTTCTTCTTCTTCTTCTCTCTCTCTTAGGGTTTTACGTTCCTGAGGACTGAGGAGGAGAGGAAATGGGGCTGGGGGCCTCAACTCACCGTGCTGCCGCCGTTGATGAACAGCGGGAAGGGCTCTGAGGATGGCTCAGTGGGAAGAGGCAGCTTGAGGCTCTGGTAAAGACCTTGGCCCTGAAGAGAAATGCATTCGTCAGTAAGAAGGGAGTTGAAATTTTTAACAAACGAGAGAAGAGAGGGACGAGGGGTTGGGGGAGGGGGGGGGGGAAGGGATTGTAAAACTAGAGAACGTACAACAGTCGTGATACCGACGCCCAACGTCGCAGCCTCCTCAAAGCTAAGATTGTCCGGGATCTTCATCGTCGCCGGATCAACTGGCGTGAGGACATACTCGCCAAACGCACCGTGCTCCGAGTCTCTTCTGTTCTCATTGCCATCCATGTCAGTCATCATATCCAGTCAGCACTCGAGTTCGTCCCTTGTCATATAGGATATGTAATCTTTCCCCTCTCCTCCAGATAATAAAACTTCCCAAAGAAAAGAAGAAGAAAAAAGTACACACTCACGCGCCATACGCCATCCCACAGATCCGATCCCCCACCACATACTTGCTCACCCCAGGCCCGACCTCCTCCACCACCCCGGCAAAATCACACCCAAGCTTCTTGCCCACCGCGGCCCCATTCTCGCTGTACAGGACCTTCCAGTCCGTCGGGTTCAGGGCCACCGCCCTGGTGCGCACCAGGACGTAGCCCTCGCGGACGGGCCTCGGGATGGGGAGGTCCTGGACCGTGGACTCGCCTACGGCCGTACCAACGAGGGCTTTGTAGGTGGTGGTGGTGGTCGTCATGGTGAGTAAGAGAGAGATGGAGCGTGATCTTGGAGAGTTTGGTGGGTTGGTTACTACTGTAGTGACTTGCTTGAGTTACTATTGGTTTCAATGCCGACGAGGGGTTGTACTGCGCCGGAGGGACAAGTTGGATAACAGTTCTCCAGATGCCAAAGAGTTTGTGTGTGTGTGTGTGTGTGTGTGTATCAGTATTCCACAACAAGTCAAGAGAAGGATCATCATCATCAATATGATTTATTGGGCTTTTTCAACTGGAAGAGGGGGCGGGCTTATATGTACGTGTCGGCCGCATCGGATCAGATTACAAATCGACGCGCCCCCCTCTTGCGTGCAGGCTGGCATGATTCGGTTATGAATGCTTGCATGAACGGATCTCGAATGTGCAGATTCCAGAAAATTCGGGTTGAGGCTTGAGGTCGAACCACCGGAAAAGCCTTCAGACAAAGCTCACAGTCGACGAAGGGTTGAGTTTTAACTGGTCTATTTTCAACATCCACACCCATTGATGTCTTAGGCAAGATAACAGCAGAGATAGAAAGGCCATACACTATGTAACAAAAGAGAAAGAAAAGAAAAAGAACACCCCCTTAACAAAAAAAAAAAAGAAAGAAAAAAAGGACAAATATTGGTGGTATCTAAAAAGCGTTAAAATAATGAAATCCAAGAACGGTCTATAAGCCAAAGTAGTAAGTAAAAGAGAGAGAAAAAGCTTAGGTCTCATGTGAAGAAGAAAGAAAGAAGAAGAAAAACCCGCAACACACCACGTGAGAAACGAAAAGGCTGCCGGACCCGCCGCCCGCCGCCTCTGATGATGGATGCACCAATAAACCCAAGGTGCTGACCCTCGTGTGTAAAACAGCTCTGCAACGCCGAGCCTTCCACCCCCCTCCCCCCTTTCTCCTTTAGATCTTCAAAGAAAAAAAAAATGAACACACACCCCCCCCCACCCCCCCTCCCCACCCCCCCCGCCCCACACCCACACCCAGCTCCCCGCCCCCTCCCGACCCCCCCTGTCAACCCCCCCCCCCCTCGCCCCCCCCCCC
>JACWST010000168.1:0-86344 GCA_014850475.1 Cryphonectria naterciae | reverse complement strand
CTCCCCGAGGTCCAGGCGATCAAGCCAGCTAATCGATGGAATATGGACGAGGCTGGAATAATAGAGGGCCAAGGAGAGAATGGCTTAGTCCTCGGAGGCTCCTCTTCTCGATCAATACAGAAAAAAGAGTCTGGATCAAGGACCTGGACCTCGTTTATCGAGTATATCTCAGCTACCGGCAGCCATCTCCTTCCTCTGGTTATTTTCAAGGCAAAATCCGTACAAGAACAGTGGTTTCCGTCTCTCTTAAAGCCTCTCGAGGGCTGGCAATTCGATGCCACAGATAATAGATGGACAACGAATAAAACAGCGCTCGAATGGCTAAAAAAGATCTTTATCCCTGGCAGCCAGCCAGAGGACCCCTCGGAAGCCAGGCTGTTGATCCTAGATGGCCATGGCAGCCATGAAACCGACGATTTTATGTGGGAGTGCTTCCAAAATAATATCTTATTGCTTTATTTGCCTCCTCATATCTCTCACGTGCTTCAACCCCTCGATCTGGGTATCTTTTCCTCGCTTAAGAGGGCCTATAGAAAGAAGATCAATCTTCTAGGCCAATGGAGCGAATCAACAGTCCGTGGCAAGCAACTTTTCCTCGAGAACTATCGCCTGGCACAAGAGGAGGGCCTTTCTAGGCAAAACATCCAGTCTGGCTGGAAAGCAACAGGTCTATGGCCGGTTCGGGTAGCTAAACCTCTCCTCAGCCCTCTTCTCCTCGAGAACCATCAACAGAATGCGCCTAGGCAGTCAGAATCAGGCCCAGAATATCCAGAAGCATCTAAATCTACCCCAGGATCTATCTTAAATCAATCAGATATATATTCGACCCCTAGGAAGGCCAGGGATTTATATCATCAGCTACAGAAAGATCGACATCGACTTGCCTCTGTGCCAGCACAGCGCCTATTATTCAGAAAGATACAAAAGGCTTGGGATGAAAGAGATATCGCACTAGCAAAGGCCCTCGAGGAAAATAAAGCCTTGAAAGCACAGGTCGAGGCCTCGAGGCCTAGAAAAAGGAAGAAAGTCGATATTAGCCCGAATTCTAAGTTCGCTGATATCAGGGCTATACAGAGGACTCGAAATGCGATGGATCGACAAGCGGATAGCACTGAGAGAGAGAGCGATGTCGAATTATCTATTGTTGAAGAGGAGTGCATCGTGGTGGCTAAATAGAATAAATAAATTGAGAGTATATCTATCTATCTCTGTGGAGGGGGTGGCCCGGGAGGGGTGTCCAAAACAGGGGGGTGTCCAAAAATACCCCCTTCGACTTATTAGGTACTCAAGTCAGAGGCTGCTCTCTTTGTGTTTCTCTTTCCTGCTTCCCCCACCCCCCCGGCCCCCAACTTTTTTCTTCCCTTTTCTTCTAGATGTGTGGATACGTAGTTTGTTTCAATTTTTTATATGCAAAAACTGGAAGAAGTGAACTCCAGTATTCCTTCGCGAACACAATTGTATAGTCAGGGCCAGCTTCTACGTCCATTACAAGCCCCGTGTCGAACCAGTATTCTTGCTAGTAATTGCGTACATCACTGCAGTTGTCGTCAACAGCTCTTTCGAGGCCTTAATTACTTATTGGATGACACAGTCGTCGACGGCAGCACTCAGTAATCAGTTATTCCAAATTGGCACTCACACAAGTAAGGCTTCGGGAATCTCGGCTGATTTTCTCTTACGAGGTGGTGCTCACTGCTCAGCCACTTGCGTATCATTTTCGGAAAACAATGGATTCATGGCTTAGAAGGCGAGAGGGTTCTAGAGGTGAAATCCCATCCGTGATGGAGGTGCCAAAAGGTCGATTCCAAGTGCCACATGGTGACATGGCGTCTTAAGGCTGAAAAGGAATACGGCATCCCGGTAGGATAGGCGGGGGATTGTTCATCTCTGACCTTGGGTAGGATTCAATCTCATTCAAACGTGAAGGAGACGTTACCACCGAAAAGGGGAGGCCCCCACAGGATCGCCATCTCGTACCCGCCCGTTAAACTTGCCAGGTAAGCTTATGCATTAATCATCCAATCACCCAACGATCGGCAGTGTCACACGTTTTTGTGCTGTCCTCCTGCGTAGCAGCTTCCAGGCTCCCCTCAGGTTGATATTTGCTAGGGTCTTATGAGCCTTTCTTGGTACTCATTTTCAAGGCGTTCATGAATGCCTTGTACATTGTTTCTGTCCGAGAAAGACCTTCTTGTTCGAACCCAGGAAAGGATTCTTACCACTACCAAGGTATACTTAGTGGGGAAATTGGGCAATGTTACTATGTACACCGCCTAGACGTAGGATCCTACCAGAAGCTGAATGTCGGGAGACATTGCAGAGTATCGGGAGGGAATACGAAGCGGCCGCTGACACCTGACTTCAGCACTCTCGTAATGTACGGTGGGGTACCACCTACAGTTATGTGTTGTCTCTGCCGAGAGCCCGAATAGAGGATCAATGCGTGACAGGCCCCCTCTCTTCTGCCGCGTGGCTGACAACAATTCGCCTCAACAATTGAGTATATAATGTACGAAAATTGCTTCAATTTGCCAGTGAGCTTGCATAAAACACCCCTAGTGCTTCGTCAACACACACTTTGTTCGCTCACTCTCAATCCAAACGTTCGTTTTACTTCGCAACCATCAGACCTCCAACAGATTGCCAACATGGTCTCTCTTACGACCCTCGCTACATCCGCCCTGGCTGTCCTGCCTCTGGCCAGTGCTTATGTCACAGGCTTTACTGCCCCGGCTACCGCCACCGCCGGCAGCACCATCGATGCGACGCTGCAGACAGCGATATATATCGAGAATTGGGAGGACTACTCCATTGTTTGGGTACGTTTTCCTGAACAACCTGTTCTTTTCTTTCTCACTCCCCCTGTGAACTCGCTTTTGAGCCTTCTCACTCCAGGTTAATTCCCCCTGAGTGTGACTTGGAAATTCAAGTTCGAGCTTTCTGGAATCCTGTTGCTTTGTCCTCCCTTCCAAATCGCATCCGTTCTTCATAATTCTAGACTAACTCTCATTACTTCAGGGTCTTGACCCAATTGCATGGGACTGCTCAGTATGCATCGGAACACAGATTGGCTATGTAGCCCTGACAGGCACGGAGGGCGCGGAATACCCTTACACATTCACCGAGAGCGTGACGATTCCTTCCGGCACCTCCGCTGGTGATTATTACTTGAAGGCTGCGATTCCTCACCTCGTTGGCGTAAGTGACGCTCCTTTTTGTCTTGCAGGCTCAAGAGTGTATCTGTAAACTAATTCAATGTGGTTTCCAGGCTTCTGGTGAGATGGGCTTCAATATCTACAGTGTCAACGTCACCGTCTCGTGAGGAGAGCTTGCGACGGGTATCAATTCTTCTGGGCATAGATGTTCGGAGACTGTCTAAATTATACAGGGACGACGAGTGCATGGCATAATATTAATGAATAGCTCGGGACATGGCGTTGGTCAGATTTGGAGATCAGTATCTGAAAAAAGTGTGATAGGTATATAGTATGATCCCTCTCGTAAAGAAGAATGAATGAAGACTTATGAAAATCAACCTCGGATCCCGCCATTTTTGATAGAGCATTTGCGTTCCCTCCTTCAATCTCTTTTCTGCCAATTGATGGGCATGATGTCGAAACGTAGCCTGAAATATTACACTACATTGTACGACCTCTGTGGTGATCGATGAGGATCAGTAAAATCGTGAATACTCCAGGATTCTTATTATATTCAGCAGGCCTTCCCCATAGCCTTACAGAGCGATGAAATTCCCAACGTAGAATACATGGCTTAGATAGCACATGTTCACCTGTTTTCTGAGGTCGATGCGTATAAGACCACTGCCAGACCACTGCGAACGGAGTTTAGATCCAGCAATCTGGGAATCTGTAACCGATCTAGGCAATCTACTGCACCTTACGAGCGCAGAGCAGAGAGAAGCTTAATTGCAGCGTAAGACGGAGAGATTTCTCCGCCCGCAGTGCAGGATTGCTAAGTACCTACAAGGGGTCATCAGAGTGGCGGCATGCTGTTTTCAGCTAAGTTCGTCTTTCCACATCATCTCTCACGCGCCGAGAAGCCCAACACTTCACATAACATTATCACCCGGATTTTGAATCCTTTACCAACGAAGCAACGTATCCAAAATGAAAGGCCCACGTTTCTTAGCGTCCTTGCTTCTTACACTCTCCACTGCCGTCGACGCTTTTGTTGTTCCTCAGGAGGCCCACCGCGTGCAAGCCCCCTTCTCAGACGCAGTTCCGTTCGCTCTCCGCGATGCCCACATCGATGACGTTGATGAGGCCACCATAGTCAATTACGAGGCTTTCAGGCGCGGTGAGACATGGAAATACATTTACCAGTTCGCAGACGAAGTGGAGCCTGGGTATACTTTGGCCTGTCTACGTGAGGCTTTCGACAAGCTCATTCGTGACGACGGCGAGAGATACAGACTTCGAGTATTAACGGTGCCCGATACATCGTCTAAAAGAGGGGAGAGAGTCGTCTCCATTTCGGCTTGGGACTATACAATGACGGGAATTCTGGACCGGTCAACGCTCTCGTCTTCTTCCTTGATCATGTCTGAAGGGGCTTTTCTGCTGCCGGACTGCGGCCTCGCATCTGGCACCTCCTTCAACTGTTCCGCGCATGTTGATGTCAATATGACCCGTGCTTTGCACTGTAAGTAATAAACTACTACAAAGAGTCTCACGTGTGTGAAGTGATGTGTCGTGCACCCATCGGGTCTTCCGATCCTCAACCAAGATCCTCCGTGAATATACCGTTCCCGATTCTGATAAAAAGTACTGACATATACAAGATATGGATCATATGAGTTCTGCGATTCGCAAAAACATTTTGGAGCCTTTCAGTCGATACTTCTACCTTGGACTACTAGCCACGCATCCAGACTGGGACGGAAACGGTTTCGCGGCTGAGCACCTTCATTGGGGCAAGGCCGAGGCCGCGAGGCTCAATCGCGAAGGAGATGGCGATGGTAAGCCAATGCCAATCACGCTAGTGGCAACGCCAGCCGGATACCCGTTGTACAGGGGTGAAGGGTTCGACGATCTGGACAACATTACGATCGAGCGACTGGATGGGAAAGGGACCCTATGGTGGGAAGCTATGAAATATGACGACGACGCAGAATAATCTAGCAAAAACTTGGACACACGGCGGGAACAAAGCTGTCTGGCCCTTCTCTTGCCTCATGGGATCTTTAAGGCCTGGTTGTACCTCAGCCGGTGGCCTGTTGCTTGAGAAACTTCGATGGTGCTGGAAAATCCATAAAAACTTGAGCCCTACAACGAGCATATATGGGTTTCCACAAGTTTGATTACAATGGCGAGATGCTACTTCTTGTAATGATGATTTCGAGACCAAGATTTGTGTAAAATTACACGGTAACGGAGGCTTGAGCACAACGCAAAACAAACAGTAGTTAGGCAGTGCTTCTCTACCAACCGTGGTTGAAATGACTATGCCAGATTCTTTTTTATGCGTTTCTTCCCCTTTCTTTCGTTGAATTACATGCACCGCCTAAAAAGCTGGATTAAGGGTCCCTGTCTTAGTGAGGAGTGACTAGACTTGGAGTCAAATGATCGTTTACAATCTATTATCAACACCTGGGCAATTCGAAGCGGATATGTCAATTTTTCAACCTGAACATTGTCATATTGGTCGAAGCAGGCCCTCAAGGTCTGTTCAGTCATCACCATGCAAGCTCGCTGCATGTTAGCTAATAATATGCAACCCTTACGTGGTACGGTCCGCCTCTTAGTAGACTCTGAGCTGCACCAGCTTTCTTTAGGATTTGAAGAGGCAGGAGATCATCGGTGAGCTCGCAGGGTGTGAGTAATCCTGGCTAGAAAATTGATCTGTCCAAGAAACAAAAGTTGTTTGGGTTTGCAGATACGACTTTCGTCACAATACAAAAGGCAGATTTGTGCAAACACACTGGACTATCTCCTAAGTATGTCACTTTAGGGAATATTTAACCTTAATAATTAAGACGAATAGAGAAGCGGACTCTAGTGGCACCAACGGTTACATTAGATAAGTAATTGTCATAGATTTATAATTTTTTTTTTTGGAAGACTCTTAACATACTGCATTAATGACTGAATAGGCCAGTTGCTAAACTCTGCGTCAAACCATAAGATATATATATATATATACATTCCTATGGTCTTTAGGAAAGCTAATGCTAGACCTGCAGACTATGATGAGTTGGTTTCGAATGACCCAAGCCAGCTCTTTTAGGCTTGCACCCCGAACAGACGGGCAACTCGGGTATGACCGTTCTGATCCAGAAATGAACCAAATAGCTTGAACATCGTGCCGGGCCGCGAAGTTGCCTGTCCCTGAAAAATGGAAGACCTAAGCCTTGAGACCGTAGATGCCGCACTGTGCCCCAGAGGAAACACCCCCCTCTATAACAAAGGTGTTCGTCTTGGCTCGCAAAGACACGATTATCCTAGTTTGATTTTCGAAGATGTTCTCAAAGGCCCTGCTTTGCTACGTGAGAGTTGTGAGCAACCTTGAGCCGACCTCAATAACTAATTAACAGCCGACAGACAGCGCCCACAAATGGATAGGATGCGTCTGAAGACTGAAAGTGCACGTAGATTCGGCATAGTCCCCTCCGTAGGAATCTCCAACTCTCAACAACTGACTCAGCCAGTTTTTAGGAAAGATAGAGACGGTATGTACATTTGTATCGGAATATTATTGCAGATCTCAGAATGCTTGAGTCTCTGTACCTCATC
Organism: Cryphonectria naterciae; assembly: GCA_014850475.1. Taxonomy (NCBI): domain Eukaryota; kingdom Fungi; phylum Ascomycota; class Sordariomycetes; order Diaporthales; family Cryphonectriaceae; genus Cryphonectria; species Cryphonectria naterciae. The sequence continues at coordinate 79,592 of JACWST010000168.1, read as the reverse complement.
CTCAACGACTACCCGAGCCTATCATCTCTTCCCATGGCGGATCTTGGAATATGTACTATAGTATTCGCTAGGCAAGACTTGGAAGATGGTGCAGATGTGGAGAGAGATCTGCCTGAGCACCCTGTTCAGCCTTTCACTCTCCAGATAGGAGAGCTCCATCAAGTCTCACCAGCGTGACGCCGAGGCTATTGAGTACTCAATCTACCTACCTCAGAGACAGGCAGTTCTGCTTGGCCAGAATCGTAATGCCTACATAGTCTCGGGGTCTTGATGGAGGACGAGGCTGGCTTGTCGAAAGAGTCGCAGCAATTTCTCTTTGCGCGGGGTCAGTACATAGAACTCATAAGATGTAGGATCCGTTCAGCTCATGATGGCTTCGAACATCCAGATTGAGCTTAGTGGCCTGTTCAGCGGAATTGTCTTCGCTTGCTGAGTGGTAGGAGACACAAGTCTGCCGAGGATTTCCCACAGCATGACTCAAAATTGAGTTCATTGTGGAGGCGCGCCCCCTTAGATTGCTCGGAGTTAGGATCCCCCCCCACCCCTTTTGCGAGTGCGAAATTGCACGCAGCTGGGCTTGTTGGGTCAAATACTCCCTCAGTTTGTTCGATCCGTATGCTCGCACGGATGGATTTTCTCACTGAGTTTGTATAATGTAGTATTCTCGTTTGAATTATAGCACGACGTGTGTGAGAGCAAAGTCCACATAACAGCCCCATGGATCACCGCCAGGCCCGGTCACCGTCAACCAACACAACCTTCAGTGGAGATACTCGGATGCCAGATGTTCGGCCCGAGCAAGAAAAACCACCAGGAGACACAGCTTGGTTGTCTCATATTGCCTGGAAGACATGTCATCCTTATCTTTTGATACTATAGTACAAACGCATCATGTGTATCTTCAGGCATGTCGCGCCAACCCGGAAGGCAAACCCGCCACGCTGGCGAGCCAGGGCACGGTCCAGAGGTGCAGGTGTGGGCTGTCTTGTGATTTGCTGGATTTCGCCGTTGTATGGCCGTCGGAACATGAGTTGTCACTTGACCATGGCAGCAATAGCCTGTGTTTATTGGCGCCATTCGACTCTTTCCATACTCGATAGGAGAGAGAGGGGGGAAGAATGTGAGTATCCAACGTAATTCCCCATCGTCGAGGTTATGTAAGTTTTAGTGCGATCTTGCGGGAAGTACATAGTAGAAGGAAGAATAATCAAATACTAAGTGCCTCCTCAGCCTTACTACGTATTCGTGCACTTCCCTAAGCACTAGAGCTGTCACTGCCGGCAGACTGTCAGTCCGCAGTGTCGGAACGAGGGATGAATCTTGGCTGACCGTCTCACGCTGCAAGATGCATCAACCCGAGCCGACATGCAGCATCCCACCTCCCCCCCCCCTTTGACACTGTCTGGCTCTGTGCATACTGTGTACGTCGAGGGTACGACGGGCGCTTGGCCCTCTTTGGATGTAGATCTCCGACATGGCTTGGTCGAGTGCTTGTCGCAGCTCTGGTCTGAAAAGAGAAAAAAGGGGGGGATGAAGGGGGGGGGGGCGGCATCACGCCGGTGGGCTGGGACCAAACCCCTGGGTCTTAGATAGTATACACCTGCTTCGTAAGTCTGGCCCTCACAACGCACGACATCTGCGGTAATGCGAGGCGAGACGGTGAAGGAGGAGCCCAGGCTCTCGCAAGTTGATGGCCAAGACGAGAAGGGCGACAAGCGAAGAGTGCGCCAGATCTCGGGACAATGCTCCGAAGATTCCCCAAGGCATGCGATACCGGTGCGACATGTCGTTTCTCGATTGCCAAGGTTCTCTCTCTTCTTTTTTTTTATTAATTTTTCTTTTAACCTCGGCGTGACTAGACGAGATTGGACAGAACCTTCGGTGTGCCAGAGCTTGTTCATGTACACCGTGCTCCATCATGTGGCGCGGCCTCCCAGCGGATGCTTGCCGAGATCTGACGTTGCTCCACTCGGAATGGACAGACGTTGGCCGTGACTGGGGCGCTGGAGCAGAGCAAGGTTTGTCTGGCAATATGATATGATAGAAGAGATGGGACGGGCCTTGCCATCCGGTCTTATGTCCAAAACAAGAAGCGATTGGTCTGGAGCAACCAGGTTGCCAAAAATGCTCCTAAGAGTCTCCAGGGGCCTGGGGCAGAAAAGCCCATTTCTTTCCCAAGGGACCCCCAATGGGGGAAGGAGAGGATCCTACGGTTCGTCTCGTCAACTTCCACGACGATCAGTATTTCTCTTCTCCTTGAATGTCCCAACTGACCTTGGTCTTGGCTCCGTAAGGTCGGCACGTCGTCCTTCACCTCGGCTACTGAGAATCTATACAACGTCACTGCAACCGACAAACAGTCGATTACTGCTAGTCGTCTAACTTTTCTCACCCCTGAATCCCAGCTCCAATTCTTGTCAATGCAAGTCGAAACGTCTCGTCGTCACGCTTGACTCGGGACAAACAGACGCCATGTCGACAACATCGGAACGAGCGCCGTTCATCGAACCGCAGTTTTTGGAGGACCTGGATAATGGATCGTCATCGGTGGAAGCGCCTTACTCGGAGAACAAGGTCAAGGAGATCATTGATGCCTACGGCGAAGGTTTCCATGATTCAGCAGTACAGATACGGTGTGGGAACGTGCCGGGTGATGCGCTCCTTTTCCGCGTCCTGTTCGCCATACCGACGGATACGCTGGATATCGCCCTGAAGCACGGCTGGGTCTCACCGGACGACCCGCTGGTGGAAATGCACAAGAACCTGGGGCAATTTTGCCCTCGCATGATTGACCAGCCCGAATTCACCGTCGACAAAGGCTTCGAGGGCACATGGCAGTTTCTTGGTAAAAGCTACTCCCTGGGCGAGTTCCTGGAGGCACCAGGAATCCCGGCCGGGATCAAGGCGAACAAGCAGCAGTTTCTCGACCTCGGCCTCGCCGAGGTTCCCATCACGCATCTCGACTACCGAGAGCAGACGATGAGCTTTTACTTCCTCGCGCAGGGGCCCCTGACCAAAGAGAAACTCACAAAGACCGTCGCCATGGCCGGCGCATCGGAGCCTTCGGACACCGTTTACGAAGACATCGTCGGCGTGCTGCTGGAAGAGTCGTACTATTGCACCGTTGTGATGGACTACGCCACGGGAAAGGTCCGCAGGATCGAGTATCACCTGCTTTTCCCGGTCAAGCTTCCGGATGACATGAGGATTCCGGATGTGGGGGAGCGCCTGACGACATTTTGGAACATCCCATCATACGAATATGAAGACATGGACATCCTGTCATTTTGCTTTGGCTATTGTCCCAACGGAGACATCCTGGCGCTCAGGAGCTACTGCGGTGGATTGCGAAACCTGATGAAAGCGTGGGGTATCGTTGGGGTGTAGTGTTCGGGAGAGAGGGAGAAAGGCCAATGGCATGGCTTCTGCTATCAATGCCATGAGAGAGCAACAAGGCCGATGTTGAGAGCGTTCCCACGAGGAGCCATCTCCAGCCGGCATTTCTGAGGAAGGTCTGCGGTCTTCGAAGTCAAAGATGGAGTTGACAGAAGATGCTCGGCAAGCATCAGCTGTACAGCATGGGAAGAGCCTGGAGCAGCGCAAGCCAAGGATAAAAGCCTGTACATTGCTTGCTGTCGATTTGTCTGGTTTACAAGAATGGGAATTACGGCGACAACTTTGTCCTGTCTCGATCAGGGAATCTGCCCTGCTTATATGCAAGAGAAACGGCTGCACTGTTCATTCCGTCACCTCAGTCACTGTGTCAGCACCTGGAGCGAGATCATTCAGCCACCGCTTTATACCGTCGCGTATTACTCTGGACTCTTTGTTTGAGAAGATCAGGTCAATCTTTTTGCATCTCTTTGATATTCTTTTGTGCCCGGATCTTAGGAGATGGGCAAGGGGTTGGGATGTTGTGACGTTGGACAAGCAATATCAGCCTGCGCACACATACATGTAATTATAAGTCATGGATAGAGAGGGACTACCATCAAACGGCGTTACGGAATTAAGTCAAATCCCAAATTGAGTTTATTTAAATCTTATTTACACCATGATTTCTTGCTGAATTCAAGTCCTGTAAGTATGTGTGTGTGTGTGTATGATTAATTACGCGAACAGATCTATAAAACTTCCCACTTGAGTGGGGACCATGCAGAATAACTAATATAAAGAGCCATTATAGGCTGATGTACGTTTGTCTTGAGAGGATCGATTCATATTCACCAATTAGCATTCATAATACCAGCAAAGGGTCCAAAGTATCTCTATGATCGCATACGTAGTAGTAGCACCTCGGAAAGAATATCGAATATTATGCCTTAGAATTTTTGCAAAGGAAAAGACATTGATGAGTAAAGGTAGAGAATGGTGGCAAGATTCTACTAATAGGTCTAGCCTTGGAGCACTTGGGATAATTACTGTACTTTTAGAGCTTCGGCAATTTCGTATATGGGGTCGGTTTGTTTTTATGTCATGCAATTTCATTTCCTAAAGTGTCACTATCTGATCTTCCGTACCTCGACCGTGTCAAAGTTCTACTCTAGAAAGTCCATCTCGTCCTCGTCCACCCAGTTAGGTGGGGGATATCTACGGCCGGCGAAGTTGTCAAAGACTGGCTGCTTGCTCGGTCCTCCACTGTTAGGCATGGTGTTGTTGTCATCAAGGTTGTTGTTCATGTTGTTGTCCCACTGCTCAGCAGCATCATAAGCCTGCATCCACAGAATCTCATCACCGCCGCCAAAGATGTTGCTAAGATCAGGCTCACCTGCATTGATGAGACTTCCAGTCTGCGGAAAGGGGGGGTCAGCAAAGAAGGCTGGCTCGGCCAGGGGTCCAAAGTTGGGCAAGACAGGCGCATGATCCCGGGCAGGCTCTTTGTCCCTGGCCTTGCCTGATGGAATATCAGCAGGAGCGGCCAGAGGAGCGACGTTGGGCAGGGAAAAGTCCATGGGAGCGTTTTGCCGAGCATTGGCGGGGGCTGCGCGAGGCTGACGCTGGGCTGGCTGGATCCGTGGTCTAGGTGCAAGGACGTCACCCTCGGCAAAAAAGTCGAGAGTCGGATTCGCTTGCTTGGCTTTGCTGGCGTACATCAGCTTGCTGTGCTGGATCTTGTTTGCGCGCTCATTCTGTATCTTGGTGAGACGCTCAAACTTGGGGCGCTCGGCGATCCTGTCGATCCAGACGTCACTCTCGAAAGCGCTGCGCACCAGCAGCTTGTTCGCAGCGAGGCCCTCCTCGACCTCCCGGAAGCGCATCATGTAGGTGTCATAGTGTCCACGATTCGCGCTGTATTTGGAGGAAAGGTCGAGGTCGTTCAGCTGGGCCTTGTACATGGCGCGAAGGAGCTTCCAGGCGCACATCTGCTTCTCGACCGGCCTCTTGGTCTTGACACAGTGGACCGCAGCGCTGTCTCTGCCGTCTCTTATGATGGCGGCGTCTTCGATGTTTGTCAGGTTGGACATGGCAGCAACCAGGCGCCGTGCCAGGCCAAGCTGCTCCTGGGGGTCGTCGGGGAAGTCGGAGACTGCCCTCATGTCAGCGAATGGGTTCTCCAGCTTGCGGTAGGCGCGCTCAAACCTATCTAGATCTTCCATGCTTGTGATGTGGTCGATGGAGGCATCAGGGTCCTTCTCGCTGAGCAGTACCTTCAGGCGAGCAATGTCGGCCATAAGAGTATCAGCTCCTTGCAGATCAATAGCATCTCGTCGTGGCGGTGCTTGCAGCGGGCTGTTCACAGCCCGGTCGTTGATGATTCCCGGTCTGTTGTTGCTGGGCATCGTTGCCCCGCGGCGGCGCTTGTTGCTCTGGTTCATCCTGCTGTCGGACAGCTGCACACGACCTGGTGGGTTGTGAGCCTGCATGTCGAGGCCCGCGACGTCGGGGAAATCTGCCATGATGTTGCCAATCGGCGGCAATGGGCCCGGAGGATTGGCCTCCAAAGCCCTGCGTTTGGCAGGGCGCGGGTTGTCGGGTGGGTTGATGTTGAGATTCGTCATCTGACTTGGCAACTTGTTCTGCAGCCGGTTGCTCAGCTGAGAGTATATGTCCGTCGCGATGTCCAACATGATGTTGGGGCCGTTGCCCTTGTTGGGCTGTGCCTGGGAATGATTCATGCTGGCTGGTTGGGATAAAGGAAAGATCAGGTCTTGTCTAAAGACGGGGAAGGGGTTACTTGATATCTGAGCTGAGCTGAAGAGTTGGTCCGAAACCAGTGGATCAAGAAAACAGCCAGGTGGGCATGGTGAGAGCAGGAATCCCTTCCAGATGTTTGCAGAGTCGGTCCAGCAAGATGAATTTGTTGTGTCGAGAGCTGTGAGGAATGAGAAGATTTCATTGGTTTATTTTGAGAAAGGGAAAGTTCTGTTATATAGTAACTCGGAACGCCTGCTGCCTACGATAGAGCCATGAACAACTCATGTGACAATAAGCAGAGCAATTGTGTTGTAAGCCAGACAAGTGTCTGTAACAGCAGTATTGAGCCTAGCTGTCATCAATGTTGTTGAACAAGATCCTGACATTGATAAGTTGGTTATGATGGTCAACCTTTATACCCAAAACATGCTCTGCTCAAAAGCCTTTTTGTCAGTCGAACGGTCATTGGATCTTGAACCGGACCTGAAATCCATGAGGACTTGCGTCAATTGTATAGCGACTTCGACGCCCTAGTTCTTTCGTTCTGAAGCACCGTCAACTTGAGGGCTAGGTGATGAGCAGTAGTCACCTGTAAAAGCGTGCCAAAGGAGATTTTCATAGTCTTGTTCAGTAATTCGATATGAACTCAGCGGCATAGTCAGAGGTTATTACACAAGGGCATCCCCAGTGGTGGCTCCATTGCTTCGTTAAGTGAGAAAAGCCTGGTGTCTGATATCGTAAACGGACATCGACCTGTTCACAGTTCCTGAGCATGGACCTTTTCAAATACAATGCATTCAACTATGCAGGTCAGACTCAGCTCAATTGTGTCTATGATTACATATGATCCCAAAAGTGGCAAGCCCGAAGTGGTTCTGCAATACACATCAATCAAACAAGCAGTGGACTAATTGACGTAGCCAGTCCTTGGACAAACCTTGGTAGATAATTACAAGCTGCTTGACACAAAGCAAAGGATTGCTTCTTGGGCATGTTGGTTCATGAGTGTCCAATGCCCTCACTGCACTTATTGTTTGATTCTAGACGTAGCACTTGGGGAGACAAAGTGGTTTGTCCCCAGCAATGACTTGGCGCTTTGTAATAATACTCGAGGCTTGTAGCCCGTAGTTGAGCTACACTTTCAGGATCTTCCCTGGACTCGGTCCCGATATAGTACTGCCACTACAAAAACAGGCCGCTACAACAACTATTAACTAGTAGTGAGGGCCACAATATTTCCTGTGTGAATATGTACATCTTATAATGATCAAGATACTAATGTCGAAGACAGGTACTTCTTTTTTTCTGGCAGTACTGCTATTTATATATATATTTGTCTAGTCAAAGATGCCGATAGGTCCAGACAAAGTACTTAGATGAGCCCTAAAGGATAGGAGGGAAGGGCCAGTAAAGTTGGGGGCTGATATGGCGAGAAAGACAAGCATGGCTGACGTCCTATCCTGTCACACCGTGTCCCCCTTGGAAGATGATCCATAATAATACCTCAAGAGGGATTATCGAGTATTGAGCCTCAGGGGGGGTTCCAAAAACGCTCTCGGCAGTGAGGACTGATGATGAGGAGTGATGTATAGTGATCTACTAATTATTTACTCTCTCATGGGGTCAAAGTCAGGGGGTCAAGTTTTAGGGGTCACAGGCCCCAACTATGGTGCTCAGCACTTGACCCAGAGGGGCTATAGGGCTGTAATTACCAACCCGGAACCCCCGCCCCCGCTCCCCTGCAGCCCCAATACTGTAATAAAGACAAGGGTCCTTCGGCGCGGGATCGGCTTACTGTCTGTCACAAGTCGAAGCCGAGTAGAGACTGTCTCTCGGGGCCCTCGATTTAATTGCGTCTTTTCCCATGCGCCCAATGAAAACAACAACACCCACCCACCTCCCCTCCCTCTCCTGTTCCAGACAAAAGATGTCAATACCTGTGTGATCGCCAACCACCCTCCACTGCCAGCAGACGAGAGAGAGAGAGAGAGAAATGGCAAGCACAATCATCTTGTACCGCGCCATGTTGCGGCGGCAGTCCCAGTTCCTCGCCCGCCAGCAGCAGCGAAGGTGGCAGTCCAACAAGCCTGAGACTCCCATCCCTGGGCCCAACACTGTGCCTACGACGGATGTGCCCTTCTGGCTCAGGTTGGGCCCTCTGACCCGCGCGACCCAGGCGTACGGCCGCGCGCAGAGGAAGAGGCCCTGGGTCGTCCAGCTGTGTACGTCGCTGACCATCTTTTGCCTCGGCGACGTCTCTGCGCAGCAAATGAGCGGGAAGGGCTATGACCCAGAGAGGACAGGCAGGTCCATGATTATCGGCGGCCTGATTTCCATACCCAACTTTGAATGGTAAGGAGAAACATCCTGCTTTCTTCTTGGACCACTGCTAAACAAAACCCAACTTGGCGCGCTCGCAGGTTCCTGTTTCTCTCGCGCAACTTCAACTACTCGTCATGGCTCCTGTCACTCGCCACCAAGATCTCGATCAACCAGTGTTTCTTCACACCCATCTTCAACACATATTTTTTTGGAATGCAGGCGTTCCTGGCCGGCGACAACTGGGTCGAGATCTGGGAGCGCATAAGACGAACGGTCCCGACCAGCATCGTCAACTCGCTCAAGGTGTGGCCCGCCGTCAGCGCCATCAACTTCACCTTCATCCCCATCGAGTACCGATCTATCTTTGCCGGGACCATCGCAGTCGGATGGCAGACCTACCTGTCGTGGCTGAACAGGCTGGCAGAGGAGTCAGAAGGAAGAGAGAGACCGGCTGGCAGGATACCGCCCTCGTCTTCTGCCGACATGATTACCGCATAGATTGAGAGCCGTGGGCCTTCCCTTTGCACATAGACATTCTAAATACACATGAGAAAAAGAAGAAGAGGTTTAGAAATGGGATAGACGGCGTTTTGGGATATCCCCTGGGTTTAGAAATCAGAGATATAGCGAAGACGGCTTTATTTTTTGGACTGCAGAACTTCGTACTGTACGCTTGGTACTGTTATGCTATGTGCTTCACAGTGTGTATAGCGGCCGTTGGACTGTACCTAGAATACATGCCCCGGGGCCCGGGGGGGGGGGGGGGGGTTGGCCTAGCAACTTCGAGATTTGGATACATTCTTTCCGCACAAGTCACGTCACCTCCAACCTTCTCCCCGTCCACACCACAGAGCCATTGAGTTGCTGGATGCAGTCTGGTGGCCCTCCTACACCATGGTGCGTCCGATAACACGAGGTCTGTCGCCTCATCTCGCCACATTTCGCCTCTCCAGAGCAGCGGGTCAACCTCGCCTGTCGCCTATCTTCACGCGACGGGCCACCTCGACGACGACCTCCTCAACAAGCAGCCCTGCCTCCTCTTCCTCGACAGCCTCTACCACAGCTGCTGTGCCTCCTCCCCATCCTTCTCCTCCACGACAGTCGCCCCGTCCACGCCGCCCTTTCCGTCTCGGGGCCCTTGCCCTCACAACCTCCCTCGCCGCGACCTTCACGCTCTTCTACCTCTACGCAACCGACACCCGCGCCTCCTACCACCAGTGGCTGGTCCCTCCTCTCCTCCGTGCCGTCTATCCCGACGCTGAGGAGGCCCACCATGTCGGCACCCGTGCCCTCAAGTTCCTCCGCGAGCTAGGCCTCAACCCACGCGAGCGCCCCACTCGCACCCCAGGCATCGTCCGCGAGCCCTCCGACCTCGCCGTGACCGTCTTCGACACCGCCCTGGCGAACCCCATTGGCATCTCCGCCGGTCTCGATAAGGACGCCGAGATCCCCGACGCCCTGTTCGACCTGGGCGCCGGCGTTGTCGAGGTCGGCGGGTGCACGCCGCGCCCGCAGGAAGGCAACCCGAAGCCACGCGTGTGGCGCGTTCCTGCCGTCGAGGGCATGGTCAACCGGTACGGCCTGAACAGCCGCGGCGCCGACGCCATGGCCGCCCGGCTGCGAGACCGGGTCAGGCGGTTCGCCATCTCCGTCGGGCTCAGCGAGCGGGCCGTCCTCGACGGCGAGGGCGTGGACGTGCCTCCCGGCAGCCTGCTGCCGGGCCGGCTGCTGTGCGTGCAGGTCGCCAAGCAAAAGGAGACGGACGAGCGGGACGTTGACGCCGTGGCGCGGGACTACGTCTACTGCGTGAACCGCCTCGCCCCGTACGCTGACGTGCTGGTCGTCAACGTCAGCTCCCCCAACACGCCGGGCCTGCGCGACCTGCAGGCTGCCGAGCCGCTGGGCCGGATCCTCGCCGCCGTCGTGGGCGAGGCGCAGCGCACCCAGAGGCGGACCAAGCCCAAGGTCATGGTCAAGGTGTCGCCGGACGAGGACGAGACCGCGCAGATGGAGGGGATCGTCCAGGCCGTGTATATGAGCGGCGTCGACGGCGTCATCGTGGGTAACACCACCAAGCGGAGGGCAGGGCTCGTGCCGGAGGGTGTGCGCCTCATGCAGCGCGAGAGGCACGCCCTGCTGGAGACGGGTGGCTTCTCGGGCCCGGCCATGTTCGAGAGGACCTTGGACCTGGTGGGGCGGTATCGGAAGATGCTGGACGGGTACTCGATGCGAGACTCGGCAGAAGGAGGAGCACTCACCCCTGCTGGTGCTGCTGCCGTGCCGGCTGTCGATGGGACGGTGACCGGGCAGGTCGAGAGCGGGAAGGGCAAGGAGGCCCTTCCCCAAAAGGTCATCTTTGCTACCGGCGGGATCAAGAACGGCGAGCAGGCGCTGAAGGTCCTGAACGCCGGGGCGAGCGTGGCTATGGTGTACACCGGTATGGTGTATGGAGGCGCGGGCACTGTCACGAGGATAAAGGGCGAGATGAGGAAGACGTTAGAAAGTGGGAGTGCATAGAAGAGAGAGAGACAGAGAGAAGAGAGAGAAAGGATGAGCTCTTGTGCTGATTATTAGGTCACCTATCGTGTGGCGTAGGGCGGCAATAGACAAAATCGCGTTTTGTTGAAAGCATCTTTGCGGTATATATATCATTATATATATATATATTAATCTTGATCCTATTTTATCTCTTGCTCTGAAGGTCTTGGCTCAAAACTCCGGACTCGATTCTGGCGTCCGTTTCTGCGTCTGCCTGAAGCCAGCTGTTCGCGCCTTGGTGCTCTCAGCTTGGGCACGTAGCCACATAATGATGGTTTCTTGTACAACTTCAAATAGAAGATATAGGTAATATATATCGAGCAATTGGTAGAGAGTCATACAAAGGTTACAACTTCGAATTTATGAATACAAACAAAATCTGGTTTGATTCTTGGAACAATTGAAGAGATTGGTACAGGAAATCAGACTCGGCATCGGAAAAGAAAAGAAGTGAAGAAGGAAAGAGAGAAAAAGAGAGAAGAAGAGGGAAAAAAGTATCGGATGGGATCTCTACATGTAGAAGTATTCATGCGACACTCGAAAAGAAAGTGCGATAACCAATAAAACAATCAATCCGTGTTCCTTTCCCACTTGATCTTGCACTGGAACCCAGCCTGACAAGACAGATTGAGTCCTGCTCAATGATACCGTATACGTCGCACAATCGCAAGAGAGTAGACATCTCATACACACACATTCTCTCGTCCTTCCTTACACATTCTCTCGATATGAAGTGGTAGCCTTCTCCGTATCAGCCGTGTCCATCCTCTCCAGCTTCTCGAACCCCAGCGCCTCAGAGAACCTCTCCCTCCGAGGCGCCATGACAGCCACAGCAACCGAAGGATAAAGAATCGTAGCCGCGATCCCGTCAACCTCCATCCCTTCGTAGGCCTCACGGGCATCCAGGATCGGCCAGCCCGCCCGGTCAAACCTCGATTGCACATTGGGCGTCATGTCCACAAAGCGAAACGAAATGTCCTTGCCACCATACCGACGCACCTCCTGAACAAGCGTCCGCAGGTGCGAGACGGCCGTGGTGTCCACATGGTTCACCCGGCCAAAATCAAGCACCACGAGGCCGAGAGGCGGCAGGATCCTCGGGTCCGAGACACCAGCAGCCCTCCTCAGGCGATCCAGGCGCTTCTCGGCGCTGACAGACCAGTTGCGCTCCCTCTCGGTGCCGTGCGAACTGTCATAAATGGGCTTGTGGTGAGTCTGGACCGAGTCCAGGATGCGCTGCGTGGTGCGGTACGAGTTGGGAAAGAAAAACGACTCGCTGAAGCGGAAGACGTGGACGTTCTGCAGCATGCCATCGGCGACGTGGCTCGGTGGTAAGCCCCTCGCGGCGTCAAGCGACGAGGCGAGCTCAGATTGTGCCGGCGCAGGCGAGGCGGTTAGAGAGGTAAACGTCTGGCGGAGGATGTTGTAGACGATGTTGAAGGCGATGGGGATGAAGATGCCAAACTCGGTGGAGTAGAACAGACTCAGCCAGAAAGCCAGCATGGACGTGATAAAATCGGCCAGCGAGGTCTTCCAGAAGCGGTAGAAGGCAGATGGCGGGTAGATGAGTGGCCAGACGGCACATATAATGATGGCCGCCAGCGTGGTCTTGGGGATCCAGTATAGCGTGCCCGACAGCTCGTAGATGCACACGAGGATCACGCCCGTCGTGAACAGGCCCGACAGCGGCGACTTCACCTTACACGACGAGTTGACCGACGTCCGCGACATGGCGCCGCCCACACCCATCGCATGGAAGAAGCTGTTGAAGAAGTTGCACACGCCGAAATAGCAGAGCTCCTGGCTCTGGTCGGGGCTGTAGTTGTTTCGGATGCCAAAGGCACGCGCGATGGCGGTGTGCTCGATGGTGGCGCCGATGAAGACTGTGAGGGAGCCTGAGGCTACCTGACCCAGGAGATCAGCCGAGGGCACAGCAGGTGCTTGTTGGCCCTCCGAGGAGAGCTTCACTACACTCCAGAGGTAGTTGTCCGGGTCGAGGTTGTGGTTCACCGCGTAGCTGATGCCTGTGAAGAGCACCAGGGCCAGGAACGCCCTCGTGATGGAGAGCATCCACATGACTTTGTACTTGTCGCCCCATCTCTTGCCGCCCTCTTCCAGCAGCTTGAGGAACAATATGCCGGAGAAGCCGATGGCACAGGTGAGGCCGCTTGCCTGCGGCAGAAATTGGAATGTCTCGCGGATCTGCGTATAGGCTTTTGCAGAAGACGAGACATCTGTGCCGAAGAAGGAGCCCATCTGGTTCAAGATGATTGTGATGGCCACAGCGGAGATAAAGCCAGTGGTGATCGGGATGGAGACGAATTCCAAGAGGAACCCGAGCTTCAGGAACCCCATGATCATTCCATATATGCCTATCATGAGGGCAACAGCTGATGCGATTTGCTGAGGGGTGTAAATTGTATCTGTGCCGAGAGACAAGATAACTTTTGCGGTGAGAAGGCCGATGAGGGAGGTTGGACCGGTGGACAGATCTGGTCGAAACGGGTTGTCAGTAACTTGGTCTCATCATCTTTTCTTTCCATATCTTGTCAATCACAGGAAGCACAACAGACACACCTTTGGTAGTCCCCATAAATGTGTATAGGGCACCTGGGAACCAGCTAGACATGAGGCCATACTGCACAGGAATCGTTGCCAGAGTAGCGTATGATATGCCTTGAGGGATAAGCATCAAGCCCACGGTCAAACCCGCGATGATGTCGTTGACAATCCATCGTGGATTGTAGCGAGGAAGCCATTGCACAATAGGCACCTTGTCTAGAAGGTACTGTGCGGAGGCAGAAGGGAACGATCGAACGCCCTGACCCGCGAGACGGCCGACCCTATTCCAGGTCACGTCTGTCCGCAGGTCGTTCTTGGCACTATCAGTGATCTTCATGGTGACGCAAGGCACCTGAAGAATGAGAGCCAGGAGTCAAGTAATAATGTGTAGGGTAGTGGTACTGTAGTTTTCCTGAGACTAAAGGATTGTGAGTGTTTTCTCATAGTACGAACAATAACTTCCTTTGTGAGGCCGAGTGCAGCAGTTTATATAGCTGCAATATATGGTACAATACTGTGGGTTCTCTTTACATATTAGTTCCCTTCTTGCTCTACTATCAAATATCCCAATTTGTCCATCTCAAGCACGCCCCTCACAGCCTGCTGGATGACCAGACGGCCATGCCAGATGCTTGATGCTCGCGCCATGCATGCAAGGAGCAGATTGAATCCCTGATAGCTTACCTGGGGCTTGATGCACACCATTGTCAGAAGGATAAGCAAACACACACGACCACCTTCGGTGTTCGGTATCTTGTAGTCTCAAACATGGGTCAAGAGCCATGACTTTCTAGGAGGTAAAGCAGACAACAGGGTAGACACCAGGGCAGTTGAGACCTCATCAACACGCACCCCGGCTCTCGCAGGCGACATGGAGCGACGACCTGATGTGTCCATCCAATGGCAACAGCTCTCATGTTGAAAGGGGGTGTGGTCAGGAAGAGGCCAAGAGGCGAGTGGGACGTACCCAACAAACATAAACTATAATAGCGTGCAGGGACACTACTGGGGAGAATGCGGGGTGCAACAGTGACAAGGCACTATATTATGAGGAGCAGACTAGTAGACGAGGTAAAGTCTTGATTCCTAGAGCTTCTTGAAGCATCCCGGCCCAAAGAGGATGGTGTATAGTGGTGGATAATCGCCACAGCGGCGGAGAGTATTCCCTCTAGGTTGCGGGGGAGTCAACCCCCCTGGTAGGCTTGATTTAGATCACCTCTGGGACGCCCCTGACAGGGTAGTCTAAGACCTATCTGATCTTCTTACATGTTGCGCTTATATTATTACACCTGGACAGAACAGTCCCGGTCGAGGTGCATTGCACTGCCCCCGCTCGTTTGTCTCAACTACAGTAATACGTCAGGGCTGCTGTTGGCCGAGAGGCATCCATCGTTGTAATGGGAATCTTTGGTTCTGTGTGGCTACAAGATAATTAAGGGTTATAATTATTAACAGAGCGTAGACTTCAATGTTTTACAAGAGAGAGAGAGAGAGAGAGAGAGAGAGAGTGTGTGTGTGTGTGTGTGTGTGTAGAGTAATATTATAAAGCGTACGAACAACAGCGTGCCCTTTCGCAGCAAGAGAAGCCTCCCCCCTCCTCCAAAAGGCCACAAGGTGTGTGCGTCTTAGGGACCAAGATGGTAAGTTCTCCGCGACACCGCAGTCAAGGGCCATATTGGAATCATTCACAATTTGGGGTCTATGTTTAGGAACCAACCGCCTTCGAGTATCTCACCGGCGGCTCTGCAGGTTGACGATCCGATGGGGGTCACCTGCGTAACTCGCCAATTCTGGTTACGGGCTTAGCTCCACAAGCATCGATGAGATGAAGCCCAGTCTCAATAAAGACCGTGATCCCTTGGGCTTTGCCCTATCAGTGGTGCAGTACTGGGTACCAGATATTGGAGTTGAATAGCTCCATGTAGGAGACGATTCGTCTCATGCATGCCTCTCCTATCGAGTCATCCGCTTTAGACTGGGAGTGACAACCATGGTAGATTCTCGATCGACCGCTCACTCGTGAGGGTATAATTGAGCATGGCCGTCCTCATCCAAGGGGCTCCTTGCCAACTATCTTGGTGAGCAAGCAGCATCCAATAATGTGTTCATAATTTTGAAGGTTTCGCAGCGATACACGGCGCAAAGACATCATGTCTAATAATAGGTGTATGTGATGTGACGATAGAGATAAGTTGAGGCGATATGGCCCAATGAAATGTGACAACTACATTGTCAAGAGGACGAGGCCAAACAGTCAGGGTGGTATTCGGCGACATGCTCGGAACCTTCGAAACCTATTATGACATCAAACAAGAGTTGGCCACCTGGCCGCAGCCGGTATTCTGTGTCTCGTGAAAGCGCGCCAGGCGCAGATGTATTCTTTGGGATGGTGCTTCGAGACGCCAAACCATGCTAAAGCTGACACCCTTGCCGTTGTCATCTATCATAATGTCTTGTTTCGCCCATTGAGGACTTCATCGTAGTGCATCGACGATGGAGACACGACGTCAAGATGGTTCGGTTACACAAACTTCATGTTTCATGCCAAGCCTCGCTAAGCCCATGCAGGACTTACTTGGCGCAGGAGATTTCTTGCACGGGTTCGAAGAAAAACGGCGATCCTCGTTGTCTTTCCCCACACGCCCTTTATCATCTGATGTTTTGATTGACTGCGGAGAGGGAGGGTCACGTCGAGGCTGTGCTGAGGCCGTTGTTAGAGATTGATGATAATCCTACCTCACAACATTGAGGGCATCGTGAACAGTGACAACGCGCAGTTTCATTCACCATTCCGCAGCAATCCCAATGAATCGTATTACCACGTCATGAATGGAATCGTTTCCGAGACTTGCTTACCATTTGCCATGCAATTCATATCGTAGTTGCTCTGTCAGCCAACATTTGTTTCATATTTTGGACCGCGAGAGGTTGTGATTCGCAAAGCAAGGTGGAGATGCAGCTCGAAGTTGAAGCACGCTCGCAATATGAATGGTGCTAGCGGGTTTCTGCTATAATCTGGAATCCATACCGATGAAGACTTACCACCCTTGGATCACCATACTTAAAATCTAACCTTAGAACGCTTATAATGTCCAGCTCAAGGTTGACGTACAGACGATCTCAGACATGCCGATCCGCACCTAGGTGCCTTTCGTCATCGCCATTCATCTAGAATCGCTGTATCCGTCACAAATTTGGTCTCATGACTGCCAAATACCTGGAGAATCTTCACTACTCACCAGCAAGTGATCACAGTTGGCAAGGCTGTAGCCGCTCACGAACTTGCCTAGTTGGGAGAGTGGAGCCCCAAAGCCTTGACCCACTCTCGCAACGCGGATCAAAAGACCGCAAAGATAGTAGACCGTTGTGGAAGACGATTCCAAAGAAGACATTTTAGACAGGCTTCGTAGGGTACACAAGCATTCGTCAGGATTTTCAGATTTACATCCGTCTTCATTTCCTGACCACTAACACACAAAAGAGAGACTCCAGAGCTTGAGTGGGTATGATGAAGCAATCTCAGTGGATCTTGAACTGCGTGCCAAGGACAAGGCTGGTAATTTGAGGGTGCGAGGATCTGTTAGTGTGGCACACGTAGGAGCTCCGAGTGGTAGATTCAACGGAGTCAGTGTATCATCAGCGAATGGAGCCGTTCCCGGCTCCGGAACGTGGACATTTCCGGACGCCACCTTCCCTATTTTCACATGTTGTTTCGTCTTGACCGCAAAGGCCGGTTGATGGTCAGATTTCATGGCATAAATCTTTGAGACTCGCAACTTCGGACGAAGGTCCGTGTTCTATAGGTAAACCCCGGAGTTTATCCTATGTAGTATCTATAATCTATCTTTAGTTGCCACAATGAATACCGATCGGTCCCAGGTTTTCAATACTTGACCAGTGTATGGTACAAACTAAGCAGCTAATTATTCATAAGATGCTTGAGGGTTCAGCGATACGATTTGCAAGTATAATTAATCTCTGTTGACATGGTATCAAACACTGTTGGGTTGAACAACTTGAACAACCTTGATGAGTAGGTGCTAATCTGCAGAAATTAATACTTGTTGTGAGATGATGTATTATTAGTACATCTACGGTGGCAGTGACACTGAAGATTTTAAGCTTAGCAAGCTTTCTGTATTGTGACCTACCATCCGGAGACACGACTATCTTGGAGTGCACGTCCATCACGCAAAGTAACTTGTTTTTATTCAGATGACACTGGTTGTAATTCCAAGTCTTAGGACAAAATGTTACTTCTGGACAAAAGTCAATCGGAAAAAGTCGCAATGTTATATTTATGGCACTATCTGTGCAGGTCTCCTCTTCTCTTGAAACAATACCTATACCAATCACTTCTTCTGATTGACTATTGAGGGCGTCAATCATCGGCACCCTTGTTCGAGATTTGCATTATATAATTGCTCTAAACCACTAGTCTGCACTGAAATATGCATCAAGCGCCATCTATCGGCAACCCATATGTATGGCCTGATCATCATCTGACCCCCAGTCATCCCCTCGGAAGCTCATGCTGGCTCTGTCGTTGATGTCAAGCTCTATCTGTGAAACACCATCTGAATACTCACCTCAAGCTTAAATCCATCAGCGAAAAACTTCCGTCATACGAACTGTTCGACACCAAACAAGCTTCACGACCAGACAAAGCATCTCCAGCTGTAAAAAATTGGGACGAAGATAAGTGAATCAAGGACAACAGCTAAATTGGCTAGAGACCTCAGATTTAGTGGTCCCCTTACCTTAATTGTTTTAATATTGATCAAAGCCACCTCCCTTGTGCCGGAATGATGAGCAAGGCGCATTGTTCACAGGCTCTTCAGCTCATGTGGTGACTAGATGAGGAGAAGGCTTGAAGCGGATCCCAGGCCATCGAGAGGTGCTCACTCTTGTGTGATGTACCTGCAGGCAAAGTTGAAATGCTGTAACATGCTGTGGATATTTGATTTGTGTTGAAATCGTAGGTTTGGGTAGTATTATCTGTATTTCGACTTGAATAATCCTAAGCAATGCGCAACACAAAAAGATACTTATTCAATTTGAATTTGCTAAGGGACAAATTTAGGACCTTTCGTCTCCTTTCGCTGATTCTACTCATACTATGAAAAGTTGTATATCTATCAAACTTCTGAAGACCAGCATTTCTATCGTGAATTCTGAGGGAAATTGAAGGACACAACTGCGGCTTAACATGTCCTGATGGCCTGCTTCAGAATGTGACGCGGAATTACTTGATGTTGGCTCTCGGTGTCGACAATGAGCGCGTACCTTCGCGTCTTCTTCTGCAACAGCCACTGTAATTCCTCAAGCAGACGATTGAATGTTCAATGAAAGCATGAAGGCTTGAAATTTGTACGCCATATCGCTGTGAAAAGGGCACAAAGACCTCCGATGATGCCCAAGACAGCGGCTCAGTGCTAATAATATCTCAGAAGGGCTACGCGTCCCTGACGTCCAGAAACGAAAGGCAGGCAATCCACCTTCAAAATAGTAATTAACAAGTATAGCTCATTGATCCGGACGGGACACTATCTTTTGAAAATAGATTAGTCAACCACGACAGCGTTAATGTGTATCATGCGACCCATGAAAGAGATTACGCATAGCAGTACAATATTTGTGTGAGGGCCAGTTAGTCACTGGTTGCCACTATCGCCAGGCACCCTCCGCCTAGATAGCCTCACCCAGCTAGCTGTTGCTCCCCCCCCCCCTGTTTTTATTTCTATCCTTACTTTCTGTAGCGCATCAATCCAGTCATTTCCATAATATCAGCTATCACGCACTTAATTTTCTCCATGACAGGTTGCGCATAGGGTCCTCTTAATATTGCAAGCGATGCGGACGACCTAGTGCTGCGGGAACGACACAAAAGTTGAGTCAAGGTAACAGGACATCGTGTTCGATGATGAGTTAAGTAATCATCAATTAGGCTACAATTTCAAGAAATAAGCAGACTTATGTAACCCCAATGAGAAGGCGCAGAAGAAAGGCGCCTTGATGCAACTCAGAATATTATTCGATGTACATGCCGCACTCCAATCGAGAGAAAAGCAGAGGCCCTAGCAGTGTGAAGCCTAGAAGGCAGTCCTCAGCTTCACTGCGTACTTTTGTCAACCTTTCTCAGCTATCGCATATCGCCTTGTCGTCAATTTGCTTTCATTCCGGTAGCGGAGGCTGGGCCACTCTTACACCTTGCAACGCTGGTGGCGTAGGTATGCCTCCAGACTGT
The DNA here is from genome assembly GCA_014850475.1 of Cryphonectria naterciae. Taxonomy (NCBI): domain Eukaryota; kingdom Fungi; phylum Ascomycota; class Sordariomycetes; order Diaporthales; family Cryphonectriaceae; genus Cryphonectria; species Cryphonectria naterciae. The sequence continues at coordinate 59,788 of JACWST010000168.1, read as the reverse complement.
GCGAGGTATTATTGGTGGGTAATATTGTTGCAATGCAGATGATTAGGCGTCATCGTCACCGATGCGGATGCGTCCCTCAGAGGACAGACCATGAGCCCACCAGCCGCCAATCTCGATGTTGGTCTCAGGTACGCTGCGGTGGCTCAACAACAGCCAAAGACCGAAGATTGGCTTGGCCAGGACGTCGAGGATCGCATAGGCCAAAATCTCACCATCGACAGATGTCTTGCGGGCACCGTCGGCAAAGCCCCAGACACTAAAAGGCCATGTCAGAGACCAAATATCCTGGAAGCACGAGGCGAAGGGGCTAAAGAGCTGAGCTTACATTGGGTACGCCGTCCACAGAATGAAGGTGAACAGGGCGAGGGAGCCGAAGAGCTTGGTCACCTTGTTGCCCTTGGTCTTTACCGTCTTGCTTCCGTGTAGAGCGACGTGCCAGATGACAAAGATGTATGCAATACAAGAGATGGCATACCATCCCCACTTCTGCGCCGTCTCTTCACTGCCATAGGCGGCGAAGAGGCCAGTCAAGACCATGACAAGATCGGCACTGACAGCCATGATGGTGTGAGCCCCGTCGATTCCGGCCAGGAGGCAGAGATCAACCAGCAAGAGGGGTGTGGTGATGGCCCAGTCGACGTAACGAGCATAGTAGACCTCGCGGCAGACTTCGTGGTAGGTGTCAGGGACCTTGTCGTGAGAATTCTTGACCTGAATGCAGTGGTAATTGGCGCCATGTCCGCTAGCCATGCCGAAGTAGGCCAGAGAGGCGGTGATGGTGATCATAGCAGTGACATAGTGGTAGAGGCGCTTCGAGACGGGAATGTTCCAGGACAGCAGGGCGAAGAAGCCAGAGGCAACTACCATGATGACGAAGACGACCCATAGGATGCTGTTGCCAGTCTCGGATGAGTGCTCATACTTGGTAGGTGTCGCTGGCCATGCACATTCAGTATCAGCAAGCTGTCACGAGCTGGGAAGAAGGCCCCCCGGGCTGGCTGGGAGAGGAAGGGGATGGACATACGTATCACCGTCGGGATGGGATCAACCTCAAAAATGTTCTGCATCTTGACTGCCACTGATTGTTGAAAAACAGTCGGACGAGGAGAAGAGTTGGTTGTTGTTGGGAAGGAGGAAAGTTCGAATGATTTCGTCAAAACTGTTCACATAAAAACTGAGGGAGAAGGTCGCACAGAACGGGCAAGACAGAGCAACAAAGAACAAACAGCTCGAGGGGGGAAGCCTGGAGACTTGGAGTTTAATAAAACCCGTCCCATTAGTCTGGCGTGGCTGGGAAGGGGCGGCATTCTCTTATGAGCTCCTACCCTCGAAGCTCAGGTGAGCTTTCTGATGAGGTCGGATCGACGTCATCAATTACGTTAGCGATCGTGCATCGCTATGTTTGAGCCTAGCGGCGTGATTGTTATGGGCAATACAGTACGGAGGCTCTTGCATGCCGCCTATTTCTTTATTGGCCTAGTAAATAATGACATGTTTGTGCCCTTCGCGCGAACGTCACCCTGTGACAATTCTCCCAACAAAATATTCCAGTCTATTATCCCGTATTACTGTCATATCCTTGGACGTGCCTGTGGTGGTGGTGTTTTATTTCTTTCTTTTCCCCTTTTTTCTTCTTTTTTGTCTTGTCAAGGTTTAATTAAGCTGGTCATTCTTACTCCACACTTCCATCATCATGCCGGAGCATTTGCTACAGACCAGGTAGGCTCTTTGGTCACCTGCCCAGGTGCAGCACAGCTAGAGCTTACACGGTATTGTATCGATCCTGGTTTTGTCTGGGGGATCGGCGTGGAGTTTTCGGTAGATCGGCGAGCGGCTGTGAAGATCTAGGCAATCCCGCGGTCTAAAACAATCAGAAGCAGTCGTTCTAATACCGCTGATACGCGGACAAGGGCGCTAGCATGTCTATGCTTGCATGCTACCTGGGCCAACGTCTTCCTCGTCCATTTTGTCTAGCTGAATCTGGCACCCATCAAAATATAAGCCACTAACTAACAGCACACGAAACCTGTTCATCAAGGACGCCGTTTAGCAGACGAACAGCTTTAGCAGAGACGGGCCGTTGAAGATGAGAGAAGGCTCGCATAGCACTGAACCTAGAGGCCGGGACGACGTGGCTTGCACCTTGGGGTGTTCTTATGCCTCGTTTAGCCTTGGGAGAAAAGGTACACAGTTGAGGATGGCGCTGAGCTACCGCCACATGCCCGCTTAGGCTGTAGACCCAACACATTTTTGTTACGTCTCCCATGTCAAACCTAACTTTGCTTAAGACCATCCAGAAACCTTGAGCATCGGGAAAGGAATATCCCACAACACTACATAAGCCAAGGAAAGTGGCGTTCGCCTTCGGGTCCAGGCAGCTCTATCCGTCACAGACAAAGAGCTTCCCCGCAATATTCGCCTTCTCGAAGTCGTATTGAACCGAGAAATGAGACAGAGTCCAGCGTCTACATCCCCGTAAGGTGTTAAGCCCCTCCGAAGTCACTCTCAAATCTAATTAGTCCCTGTTTGAATATAATGGCAGGCAAACTTCCAATGGCTATCAAATATTGTGTTGAAAAAAAGAAGGAAGAAAACAGTTACTGTGTCGTCAGGCTCCGCAATGGAGCTGTGGTAAAGAGTGACTCGACAAGCTGCTTGATCTTCACAACATTCTCGTGTCCTCCCTCCTTGGCCGCCTCGTAAGCCACACGATACACATGCAACGCCTCCGTGAACAAGGGGCGATGGTCCGACCACCCCGTCACCCGCCGAAGCTTTTCCGACCCTGTCCACTGTGGAAAATCGATAATCATTGGCGGCCAGGGATTCTCCTCTGCGGCCAGGCTGGCGGCATCGTCGACATACCTGACGCCCTGCGCAATTTTGTATTCCGTGACAAGAGCCCTGCCCAGCTCGTCCACCGTCTCGTACCTCCGCGCCGAGATGTTGAACACCTGCCCCTCGACATCCGCGCGCCGCGGGTGTGCCGCGATGGCCACATAGGCGTCGGCGCAATCGTCAATGTGCATGCAGTGGCAGATGCTGTCGGCCCGGGACGTCAACAGTAGGGCCTTGCCGGCGTCGGCGGCCTTCTGTGCGGCCTGGAAGAAGATGCCGTAAAAGCTCGACGAGCGACCGTGGACGTTGGTGGGCCGCACCAGCACCGGCGAGAACGCATCATGGTTCTCGAGTATCTTCTGGCTGTACTCGGCTCGGAGCTTCGCGAAAGCAGGTGGGTTGAGAGGGCTCTCTTCGGTATGCGGCGCCAGATTCGGGTCATTTGCAAAGTGAGGGCCCAGCCCGTAGTCCTTGCAGCCAGAGGTGAATATCACGAGGGGTCTGACACCATTGCTAGAGCTGCCCGTGCTAACCACACGGAGCAGACTAATGATGTTGTTGTAGTGGCGCACATAGTCGCTGTGATCTTCGGTCGTGGACACGATGGCATCGAGGGGTGGCAACTGGGCCGATATTCTGCCGTGGGAATTCACATCATCGATGGCCCCGATGACGGGGAGTATCTCCTCGCTGGCTAGGGCACGAACACCTGTTTCAGATCTCACGAGGCCGTAGGTAATCCAACCGGCGCGGACAAAGGCTCTGGCGACGGCGTTGCCGATGTAGCCATTCGCCCCGGTGATAAAGGCTGTTTTCAACGGGGAACGGTTTTCAGATGTCATCTTCTCGCATTCCAGACTCAAGCAAGCATGTATAACGGTTTATTTTTCTGGTGGGGGGAGGGCAATCACAACGACTTCGTGTGCCAAACTGGGATATAAATGCTGTTATCCCTGGTGATCAATTCACCAATTAATAAGCTGACAAATCAGATTGTTGATTACATATAATATCTCATTTACGCATGCATGTATAGACCCACAAATCAAAGTGAGTGGGATCCCACAGGCCTCGATAATACAATCTTTCAACAATAAAGAATTGTTTGCTCCATCATGATTATAGAACACAACTAAGTAATTCCATAGAGGAGCACTCAAGCTGTACCAGCCCAGTGCAATTTTTTGGATTATATGCCCCCCCCCCCAAAAAAAAAGAAAAGAAAAGAAAAATAGCGTCTCTCCGAGTTCTCGAAGCATGCGTTACGAGTTTTGGGTTCTGTACAAAATCAGATGTACGAGATATATGACGTCCTTGCGAGATGTCAACTCCATTTCCGTTGGGCACAATGTCCAGCAAGTAGCATCGAGGAACAGTAAGAAGAGAAGATATACGGAGGGTGTCCCATCGGACTCTGTTATGTTCCACTAGAGCTTTGATGCGTCCCACCGGGCCTTGGTATCGGAGGGATATTCGTCCGTTATATGCTTCCTGAACAAAGTAACAAAGGGTAGTAGGAAGTGCAATATTATTTGTAGGCAATTCATTCAGTATATTGTATGAAGGTAGATTCCATATGCTCCGAGAAAATTTGCCCCGGGCCTATCAATCAAGCAAATGGTTGCAAATCTGACTTTCAAATAGTTACATCGAAACTTTAAGTGGAAGTCAATGACGTATGAGGAGTACTCTACACGTCCTTTGCCGCGCGATTAGAAGAAGAAGAAGAAAGAAGAAGAAGAAAGAAGAAGAAGCATAACATCAAATAAAAGTGAAAGATTGTAAAGAAGCGAACAACGGAGCAAAAAGAGTCAGGAAGGAAACCCCACCTCTCCCAGCCAGATAAGGCTAATCAACACGTCAATATTGCTCTTGAGTGGAAATTACTCAAACACCCGAATCGTCCTGCTTAAAGATATCCTTGGAAGGATAATAAGCATTCCAACTGTTACACTGTGAGTTGAGCTGGTTGATATCATTTTTCTTCAGCCCAGCGACAAACGCGGAAGGCTGCTCAAGGAAGTTGTTTCCAAGGCCAGCAGAGACGTGCCAAGCAATGTGGCAGTGCCTATTTAAAAAGAAATCTCGAGTCAGTCTTTCTTCCCTACAGTGAAACGTAGAGGAGGAAGGCAAAAGAAGAACATACATCAGCCAAGCTCCTGGGTTGGTAGTCTGGAACGCAATGAGGAGCCAGCCCTTGGGAGGAAGCATCACAACATCACGCCGAACAGGGTTGTTGCCGTTCAGGCCCGACACATCCGATGACGAGAAAATATAAGGTATCTGAGCTGTCGGCGACACATTAGGGGAGCGACCAAGCACCACAAAATCATGACCATGCAAGTGAATAGGGTGTGGCAGTGCGTTGCCAGTTGCGGTAGGGTCATTTTCAATCAGCCAGTATGCCCACTACGGATGTCATGTCAGCAATCATCAATATTACTTCTTGTTTCACTTTGGATCTCTTGCAACAGGGATGCCTACCTGGTTTGCCTCCTCTACTACCCAGACATTGTCACTCGAGGGCCAGCCGGTCGATTTGTTAATGACATATTGGGTGATGGGGTGACCCCAATCCACGTCGAGAGTCGACCCGTTAATAGTCCACTTCCTGGTAGTGGTAGACAGTTGAACGTCCAAGGTATTGTCGCTAGCTGCAACAAAACCAGAGGTCGGTATGGAGCGGGTGACGACCGGGGTGAGGTTGATGAGATCCAAGCATTGGTGGTCGGCGGGAGCAGTGCCCTTATTAGTTGGGTGGCTGTTGGAAGCACCGTTGTAGTGAATGATAGCAGCCGGGTAGGGATTGTTGGATCTGCCACAAAAGCCGCCTCCGCCGAATGTGACGTTCATCCAGTAGTTGTCCGTAGCTTGGCTAGCATCAATTGTCACATCATAGCGCTGGCCGATACCAACGAAGAGACTGTCTGTCGTGAAAGAATCCACCGGGACAAAGTCTGATTCGATAATCGTCATAGAATGGCCCACAATGGATACCTGGAAGTTGTTCTCGACGCCTGTGAGTGTATCAGCCTGAGACTCTTTCTGCTCGATGTGGTTGAACGGACAACCTACTAGTGTTGATTATTCGTAGTCGATGTCTCTTGCCTGGAGTCAGAGTTATTGTCTTATACTGGCCTTCCGTCGGGTTAACCGGATTGATGTTGGTTCCATTGAAGCTGTTCTATGGTCAGCACAAACATGCCATTATCCTGATAAGTGATTCCAATGAGTGAAGTTGCCGAGATGCCGGAAGTTTGCATTTCCAGTCAAACTGTGTCCCGGTATTGTCGTGGACATTTGCTGTTGATGAAGCGAAACATCGGAGCCACAGAACAAGGATGAGACACGGGGTAGGAGAACAGGAGAGAAGGAAATGGAGACTCGTACAGTACGTTGTCGCTGGCGGGCGGCGCGTTGCTCTGAGTGTAAACAACAAGTTCATCCGCTGTTTTGTAGTAGTAATCCGATAGGACAAGAGGACCAAGGTCAATATCGTAGGGAAGACTGGCGGGGCCGTCGATCTGGATCGCTCCGACGATACCGTTTCCGTATTGTGCCGAGAAGTGAGAGTCTGCTAGGAGTCAGAATTGACGGGACCTCTTAAGCTGATTATGTACTGAAACTTACGATACCAGCTAGTTCCATACTGGTGTGCTATGAACGTGTAGCTGTTTCGAGTTAGAAATAATCGCACCGACCCAGGGCTTGTCCCAAAAAGTCTTTTCAACCAGCGAGGTACGGAGACTTGTGGGCCATGAGGTTGTCAGTACTCACGTTCTGGAACCGCCATTAGGTGGAATGGGACATTCCGTAACACCGTTGACTCCATCTTGCAGCTGCGGAAGAATGCTTAGGTATAACGGGACCAAAATCACAGCAGTACAGATAAGTCGCACAAGAGTTTGAGGAATATCAGAGGTCACTCACGTTGGTGTTAAGCTGTCTGATCCCATGCCAATGGATAGTTGTTCCTGAGCCAATGTTAGAGATTTTGAGGTTGCCTTTTAAGAGGTTGGTTACAAAAATCTTACCATTGTATTTGAGATTGTTCGTCACCTCTACAGAGATTGTATCTCCCCACTGAGCGTGAATGAGGGGACCTATAATCGGCTATGGTTAATTACATGCAAACTGTGAATACCGACTCATGCTCATGTAGAAGAAGTTTACCAAGAATTTCACCTAGATGAGGTTCTCAGTTAGCCAATACAATATGCAACTTTTGTCTAGTTAGGTGTGCAGAGTGTACCATTGACGAGCATAACATCTTTCTTGACAACACCATCCGGACCCAGCCAATTCTCAGCTTGAGTGAGAGTCAAGTCATACTAAAGGTGCTCATGTTAGACTTGTGCAAGTCTGTGATTAATTAGAGAGCCTACCTGTCGGACAACACCCGTCAATGGAGTTTTGACTTCCTGGTACGTGTCAGTATTTCTTTTGTCCAAAACAGAATACTCGGTACTTCCTTTCAGGGCAGAGTAGAGAACGTCATCATCTTTGAAGATAAACTCACATAGTCAGTGTTAATGTCGTACGAGCCGCTGATCCAGCAAGCACGATTGGAGGCCGTGTTACAGTTCGGTTGTTGGCGAGCCTCAAGAGGTTGGAGTAGCGAGGGTGCAGCCCAGCTCAGCTGAGATACTATAAGCCCGGAGAATAGGGCTCGAAAGATTGAAGACATATTGGTAATGAAGGACGAAGAATGGCCCGCAACGAAAGTGGAACGAGGTGTAAAGAAGGAAAGGATTGTGAACCGTGCTGTGGGAAACAACACTTCGTCGATACCAGACTAGAGGAAAGGAAGGATACTTATATACCTCGAATCGAACCATCGGTATCGACATCCGCCAGCATCCACATTGGAGGCATTATGGATGAACAATATTTCGTAACAGAATATAGCTTGCGGCCAAAGTCTTACTGAACAGGCAACCGTCCAGTACACGGCCTCAGGTTTCCCTGCCTGATGACACACATCCTGAATTCAGGGCGCAAAAGTTAGCAGCAATGCCCCGAAGACCACACAGTCATCTCCAAGATGGTGTGCACAACCCAGTGCACTATCAGCTCTTGACAATGCCACTTTGGAGAAAGTGGTGAGACCTTTGAAGACCATGGGCAATGAGGCTTCAATAGACTGACGGAGCCGGTGACCCAATATGTATGAGTGCCGCAACTTTGCAGCAGCACAATTTGAACAGAGAGTATGTTTTCCAATCTTTCCCGAAGAGCTAAACACAAATTCAAGGTACGAACAGATTATCAATGCATCATAAACTAAAAGATAAGGCACATGCGGAGAATACGAGACAGGTTCAATATAGAGAACATGCTGGTGAGTCTAGTCTTAGAACACCACGTTCTAGTAGTAAGGCACACATGGCAGTATCAGGCCAAGCAGAAACCTGATTAAAAAAAAGCAGCAGTCTACACCTAGATCTAGATTATGGTCTCATGATAAGAGCTGAAATGATGCTTAGTGTCGAACCCGAGCTAAAGGGCATAGCAGGAGGCAGGAAGACGAGATGCGTACAGCTCAGCATGTGCTCAAGGTCTAAACCCTATAGAGGATCTAAAAATGGTGTACCGCGCATGGCCAAACATCTACAGACGCCCTAAAATGTAATCAATTACGGGGCCATAGCATTGCGCGCGATGAGGGCTTGGCTGCGCGTGTGGGGTCAGACCAGGTGGAGAGCGTGTCGAGCTTGGGATACGGTGCATAGTCTCGACATCCGCATGAATTTGATTCGTCGTAAAGCCGTAAGGCGCTTCCGGAGGCACCACATCTGCCATGTCAGCAAGCCACAGGAGTCGAAGATGCCTAAATTGTGACACGAAATCACTTGAAGCTTTGCCAAGGGAGAGACTGCGGTCGGAAGCCGCCGAGTTTCTGACATCGTCCTCTCGCCGGGTATCTTTTAATGTATTCTTTACTTCATCACAGGAAGACTAGAGGGGGATCACATATGTTCGGGTCGGAAATATCCCTAATGCGCCTAGTCTTACATACCGACGTCTGCTGCCAATGAATGTACCACACATGTACATAGATGTAGAGTAACCAGTACTTAGATACTTTTTCTGTGTGCCCATCATCTCGTGTCAGCCAGGCTGCACTGAACCTCCAGCTTGTATTGGTGAAGACTGTGGATCACGAGCAGTATCAGCTTTGGTCAACGTTCTGCTCGCCATTCGTGTCCTTCCTCATGCACGTTACATCAGATAGCCTGAAGCCACGCGGCTCATTGGGTCGATGTGGGTTCCCGAATCTCGGTTGACGGCATCTTCTTACCGTATCTCTGGTTCAGGTCCAGAGCATGCCATCTTGGCAGGTTGAACATGCCCTAGCACTCAATCTGGCTGTCTTGTAGCTTCGAGGGTGTATTTCCCGTAATTTTACACTAGTTAGAAACTACATCCATTATCTCGGATATGATGTAGCAACTATCTGCGCCGTTCACTGGAGCACAATCTTCAACAAAGACAATAGTTGAGATCATTTCGAAGGGACATGATGGTCGTGCACGTGAGAAAATCACAATTCCTTGGCACATTGTCGTCGACATGACAGAGGAACAAGAACAGCTGACAACTGTTGAAAACCTGGGCATTAGGTTTCCAACGCCTAGGCACCATTTGCATAAGATACCGTATACGACCCAACAATGTTCCTCGTGCTCTGTCCATCAATTAGTGCTAAAACGTGTGAAAGGATGGGCGGGTCATCTTAGTATCCTCGGATGGCTCATCATGTCAGCCCTTGCAAATCAGCACACCTAATTTCTGTAGGGCGTAGTGCGAGATTTATGCAGATGAGCATGTGGAAAGTCCATCAGACGATAATACTTGAGCTGTGGGAATAGCATATATCTAATAGTTTCCTGAGGCTTCGGACACAGATGCTCTTTTAGACGCTCCAGTTCGCCATGAAGAACGCATGTATAGACTGACCTAGATTGATACTAGAACGATGGTGAGAGTTTACTATTTCAATGTGTAATTTCCCTAAACTGGGCGCTTTGCGGAATATTGCGAACCATAGTTTCTTAATCGTCCTCAGATGATTGTAGGAGTAGCTGCCGCCCAATTGGGAATTTTCTGCCAGTTTCCTACTTCCAAGGTTTCCACCGGCAGTCGGCAACGTATGAAATATCCGCTCTGCATCCTGCCAAAGCAATCCTACGGGGGATTTCCACAGACTGTCGAGATCCAGGCTGGTAGGTACATTGTGCGTGGAGCCGAATCAAGATGGATCAATGTATCATTGCTCAATAGACCTATGCCCAGGTATGACATGCAGTCCCTATTCCGCAGGGACAATAATGAGTCGATGTTGTATGCATAATTCAGCAGGGGCTCGGGCAGCCACGTACGTCATGGTAGTCTATGATGGTATCATAACTCAATATCCTTCTTATGCACAATTTTGATCACTGATAAAATGAGAACCTTGAAGCCTAGGCACGCTACTTTGAAGCTGTTTCTAGCATTTCGTCAGATATGATAGCCTTATACGTGGCACTATACGGATCCCTGAACAAGACTTCTCGTGTGGTGCCTACACTACTTCTGCAGGGTCCGTGCAAACGGCAAAGTACGAACCCTCTTCTACTTTGCGCGACCGGTCGTCGTTCTCGCACTTGAGACTTAGTCAGATAATAGGCTGCAGATATCAAGAGTCACAAGTGTCTGAAAGATGGTGCGCTGGGGCCCGATGGATTGGTACTAAATAGTACATGAAGTTGATCAAGCCAATGAGTCGAGGAGGTTGATGGTGAAACTTTTTGGATGGTACTAAAATCAGCTGTCCAGCGCATGAACATTACCAAACCGCCGTTGCCCTGATGATCATCCCATCATCTCGTAAGCCCTAGCACACGATCTGGCGCGTGGTCTCACGGCGTCTCGGATAATAAGCCACAAATGCTTGTGCAAGCCAGGATTTTGCGTTGCAGCCACTTGAGCCCGATGTTCGTCGCCCTGCCGAGTTGCCACGATCCGGAACGAAACTTCGCTTTCTGTACCGACGCCAATATCGGAGCTAATATGGAAGTCGGAATCTCTGTACCAAAATACTAAGCACAGGCCGCATTAGCACGACTTGGCTATCTCCCCTTCAACGCGGAGATTCAGTTAGCAATAGGTTCTTGACCAGTTCTGTTTTCTCTGCTCAGCTTGGCAGCTTGCTGCTCATCGTCTATCTACCTGGTTCTAGCTCAGGCATTCCTACAAAACCTAGTCGGAATCTCCGTTGTGCATGACCGCCAAGCTGCGTTGTATGGCCATGTGATATGAGCTTCAAGTTAGCAGGCAAATCCAAGCCCTCATGAATCATACAACCCGTTTCGAGTCGGCCGCTTCTCACTTCGTAGGATGAGGCACTGTGCATTCAGCCCGCTCATCTTATCACCCAATAGACCCCATCTCGACCTGGCCACCTCTTTTGTCGAATAGGTCGCTGGAGACTGCGTCTCAAGTGGACAGATTCAAAACATTGCGAGGGCCATGCATTGGCTGCATAATACGTCGGTCAGACAAAGATGGCCTGAGCAGCCTGGGCGGCACATCGCTGCACATGACAGCCAGCCAGCCAACAAGATGCTGACCCAGAGTACTAGTGCGGAGTTTTGCCATCGAGGCAATGTCGTATTCTTAGTGGCTGTTTTGCATGTGAAGATCGGGCCAACCATTTTGTCCCAGTCAATATTCGCATCCTACTCCTAGGCAATCATCCCAAAAGCCTCCCGCCCCCACCAGAGCAAGCTTTATTACCTTGGAGTCTCTGCAAATTCCCTTTTCTCTATCGACATGATGTAACCGCAGAGACAGAGATATTGGTACTCGTATACGAATTCCACGCGAGTCTCACTGCATATGAAGCCCATGCAGAGAGATATTTACGGAACCTCGGGCCGGATTTCTCGCAATCGAAGCAACGAATGTGGGGCCACCCTTCCTGCGAGCAGTACCATAATACATTGTGGCGTGTTATAGTACTTTGTGTAGTTTGCATATCCTCCCCAATGAAGCCGGGCCGAAATTGATCGTACCAGAAGTTCAAATGGAATGGTACAGAAATGTCAGTAGGCACGGGTTGATACCCAGAGACCCAGTCTCTCGGGTGACGGGAGGGGCCCGTCTCACAATATGATCTTTTTTTTGCAAATGATAAATCATCTGCAAACCGCCACTTGAAAGGCATGTCTCAGCCTTCGGCATCCTCTATTCTCGAAGCCTATCCTTCAGCCCAGGTTTGACTGGCTGTTGTTGCGGCTGTGGCTTCAGCCTCGGAATCTTGAATTCGGAAAGCCCCGAGGGCATCCTACCAAGGCTTCAGGAGAGGGTTGCTTTCGACAACCATTAATCGCCCCCGCCCCCCTCCCTCTCAAAATTTCAGTTCCCAACCCAGAGAAAAGAGAGAAAATACTTTGTTACTATTTCCTCTAGCATTGTGACATTCAAGATAATGAATGTCTGTATTTGTGCACGATTTGAATGCCTGCATCTGAAATGCCCAGCCAATAGTTCTCCAATAAAATATGCTTAGGCATAACAGTCTTGGTATTAACCATTGAGTACTATTTGCACGTCAATGGTAACCCCCACCGAGGCACCCTCGTTAGACTGAAGATTCAAACCTTCACAAAAAACTTGGACTTGGTCATCATGCGGGCTGCAAAGAAGCAGACCGAACCCACGACCAAGGACGCACCGCCAAAGTAGCCTGGCCCGTTGTAGCTCCCAGGCAGCGTAGTGTCCTGCACCGTGTTCAAGATCGCACCGGCAATTGGAGGGCCCGTCAGCCCACCGCAGGCCCAGATGGTCATTGTGAAGCCCATCATGGATCCCAGATACTTGGGATCGGGAGTGATCTGGGCGATGATGGCAGCCTGCAGTGAAACGATACTTCCGATAAAGAGGCCCTCGAAAATAGTCACGACGATGACCCCGGCAGCCGAATTTGTGCCGGCCCAGACGAAGAGAGTGACTGAACAGAGCAGACCATTCAGAATAACGACGTTGAAGCAACCTAGTTTGTCTGCCAAGGTGCCGGCGAAAACCCTGCCGAAGATGGACACGGCATTGAAAATGGCCACGGTGTACGGGGCGAGACCTGCGCTGAGCCCAGCCGTCGTCGCGAAGCTCGGGAGGTAGAAGAGTGGCACGTACATGCCCCAGTTGAGCAGCCAGCCACCAGCAGCCACGAGGATGTAGATGGGCCTTCTCATGAGGCTGAAATCCATGGGTTGTTTGGTCGGCGGGAGACGCGTCTTCATCGTCAGGCTGGCATAGGCGAGGAGAACCAGTATGATGAGCGCACACACACGGACAGACCCTAAACCACTTTCAGTCAGTAAAAGTTCACGGAGTAATAATCAGAGGTATTTCTTACATCCGAAGCTGAGGCCCACGTTGTTGAGCAATCTGTTCAGCGCGACTGGGAAGATGACTCCGCCCAGGGCTGCACCGGCCATCACGACACCCAAAGCCAGACCTTGACGCGCGTTGAAGTAGTGACCCACAATAGCGAGCGAGGTGCTAAACATCAGACCAAGACATATTCCCCCGAGAACTGCCTGGGCGAGGAAGAACTGGTAGTATTGGTGGCAGAAGCTGGTCAACACCAAGGAGACCACATAGATCAAAGATGCCGGGATCATCACCTTGAGCAGGTCTTGATTAGTTTATGTTCCTCAAGAATCATCAGGTAATTACTACTGGATATTGAAAGCCACATACAACATTGCCGTATCTATCCAGAATTGGCCCTCCTACCAGACCTCCTGCGAAATTGAGAAAGATCTGAACGGAGCCGACCCAGCTGATGTCGGACTGGGTATAAGATTTGAGCTGGTGCTCGCTGTACCATTGCTGATAGATTCTAGAAGAACTGTTAGCTCACCTAAATGGCTTTTTGTTTTTTCTTGAGCCACACATGTAAAGGGATTGACTTGCCCAAAACCAGTGAGATATCCAAATGTGCAAAACATGACCGCGGCGGCGCCTGATACCACCAGCCAGGCTCTCAAACCACCCTCGGGATACTCCAAAGTGGCACCCTGACCATCACCATCTTTTGATGAAGTGGAGCCTTCATTATTTACCCGTAAGCCAGCATCGTGACTGTTCAAGGAGGGATCCTTCTCGCCAGCTGTCTCCATGGTTTGTAATGTGCGCCGATCTGCAATAGCTCAACAAGTAACGATGATGGAAGACCTCGAGAAGTTTGGTGATAGAATGAGAGACAGGAATTGCTTGTGTTTATGAGATCGAGGGAGTGTTATCCAAGGCTGACTTTGGGCAGTCCGGTTGTATGTATGGTGCGAGAGTTTTCAAAATAACGTCGCCTTCGACGTGGTGATATAAGTCGGCAGTGGAGCCGGACTTTTTCCAAATGGGGTTCTATCAATCCCGTTGGAACGGGACTCGGAGACAGACCCACATGGTTCACAGCCAAAAGAAAACTTTAATTGAGTTCCCGCTGCCCCGATCTTCCCTTCTAGACCGACATCATCCGGTGATAATCCTAATCAAGTCATATCCGATGGAGGCACGACAGCGGACCAAAACCAACCAGCGCCCCAGGCGGCTACGACCACACCTGTCCTGCTCGGAATGCCGCCGTCGTAAGATCCGATGCAGCAAGGACAAACCATGCCGGCAATGTGTCGAGGGTGATCGTCTCTCTGCATGCCAGTATGACGATGCTCAATCTCCAAAGAGAGCGGAGATCCCAGGCCAGCTCGTCTTTGAGGTTCTCCCGGGACACGAACAGCGGCCACAATCGGCAACAGCTGAAGCAGCTCGAACGGTGAACAGCGATGATCGGACTCGAGTTAGTGAAGGGGCTGACCCTGAAGATTCCATCCCGCCTCTGCGGCAGTTCTGGCATGGGAGCAAGGCGGGAGACAAGTACACATCGCCCTTCGATGGTCGGACAGTAGCCGTGCCTAAGGAGGTCATCTTTGGCGGGGATCATGCTACCGTGTTCTGGGGCAGGACGCACGAGACCAACTTTGTGCCACGCATCACAGATATGACCACCATGCTGCTCAGGTCTGGCGAAGACAACGATATCACCACGTTGTTGGAGGTGGAGCGTCACACACGCCCGAATGAGCAGCCGGCCCCCGGGATGGATCCAGAGCTGCTGGCACTGGTGCCGTCACGCCCGACAGCATACCGTCTGTGGCAGATCTACAAGGAGCATTTCGACTCGTATTATCGGGTGCTTCACCTGCCAACATTTGAACGGGAATACCTTCACTTCTGGGCGACCCAGACAGGCCCGCGGCACTTCCTACCACAGCTCCTCAGCATCTGCGCGATCGCCTCGTGTTTCACCGATCAGGACCGCCTTCAGAGGGAAGCGCAAGTGCGGACGTGGATCGAGGCGGTCAGACTCTGGCTGTTCAAGGCGGACCCCAGGGCTCAGATGACGCTTGGGTTCCTGCAGGCTCACCTGCTGATGCTGATCGCTGGTGACGTGCACTGGATCAAGATCGACCGGAGTTGGATCTCGTCTGGCACACTTGTGCGGAACGCCATCTCGGCCGGTCTGCACCGCGAGCCCAAGGACTTCTTTCGTATCTCGCCCTTCTATGCCGAGCTTCGTCGTAGGCTGTGGTACGCAATCATGGAGTATGACCTCATGACGTGCTTTGCAAAAGGTCGCATCCCTTCTGTCAGGGATGATGAGTATGACTGCGGGCCTCCAGAAATCGTCTGGGAAGATCTGACTCAAGGTCTCGAGCCAGGTATCAACATCCATGCATCAGTGAGACCTGACCAAGAAGAGACATATGTGCTCCTGGCTAGGTTTCTGCCGCTGCGGACTCGTATCTGTTATGCTGTCAATAAGATCGAGCTTGAGATTGGATACGACCAAGTCCTCAGGCTCGACGCTGAACTGAGGCTCTTTGTTCACCGAATGTCCTCAGCAGACCCCAAAAAGCCGAGCCTATTCAGACAGACGCTGTCTTCGATCCTGAGCCAGCGTGCCATCATCGCCCTGCATGCCCCATTTGTGATCAGGGCCCTCCAGGACCCAAAATGGGCCTATTCGCGGACCCGCTGCCTCGAGACGGCGGCGTCCATCCTCTCCTCGGCCCTCTCCCTCCTAGACAACGTCTCCTTGGGCGGAGACTGCGGCCCCTTCGCCACTATCAACAACATATGCAGGTGTGAGGTCTCCAACAGCGTCTTTCTCATCTGCCACGAACTCCTTGCGCGGGCGGTCGAGCAGCGCGGGCTGGGGAAGTACCCGTCTCCGCTATCTCTTGGCCTGTGGGATCCGCAGGAGGGGCAGAAACTGGCCAACCTGGTGGAGAGGACGTCAGAGGCGCTCGAGCGGGTGTCAAAGCCTGACCTTGTAAGCCAGCGGACGTGTGGGTGGGTGCGCCTGTCGGCTGACTTGTGTCGGGCGGCGGCGGTTCCTACTGGTGACGGGGTGCTGGTGGCGATGAAAGAGGCTATCGGACAGAGGATTCGGGCCTGGAAATCGAATAGGCTGGCGCATCATTCTGAGGGGAGTTCCTATATAAACTCTGCATCGGTAAGTGTAGTAGCTCAAGAGGTGTGCTAGCAGCAGAGGCTGTGCTGAGCAACATTCCTGCTAACTTCTTGGTCCAGCAGATATCGTCCCATGTCGGTAACGAAGCTCCTGAGGACGGCGGCGCCCTGGATGAAGATGTAAGTGTGACCTCTGGGTCTATGCAGTCCTCACCAGAGCTAACAAGCTCTGCTATAGTACTTTCACCTCTTTTTCGACATGAACGACTTAGGAGCTTTCGAGTGACCAGCACGGAAGAAGGAGAAAGTGTGGACTCAGCGACGACGCGAGATAGATCAGCTGCCTCCTGAGATGTGCGACCGCCGCTCTGAGCAGTATAATACACAAGGTACTTCCACCGCATTGATGTACTGTACCTAAATGTTTAGCGTGTTGGACAGCCAGGCGGGTCCCTTCCCTTCTTGGAGGCCCTGCTAAATAATGACATCTATGCAAGTACCACATCGAGGATCTTGACATCCAATCTGGAGCACTATGGCTCATCCATCTTCAGCATAATCATCATATATACTCGATGGACGGAGAAATCTACATAAGCATAACTTGATGAACGTCCTGTATCCTCCTGTGCAGTTCAAATATTCTGTCAAGTCCTCGTCATTCCAAACCCAAAGTTGCTATGACAGTACCACATCAAAATCTGATCTTCGGGGTCTACTTGGACCAACATCACATGCACGTCCATTTTTGTTGCCTATTCGGGCCAGAGAGCTGTTCAACAGTAAGGCACGTTCTCTCGCGCTAAATTGTAACTCCGCTTGCCTAGAAGCTTCAGATCACAAACCGGGAAGGCGCCAACCCTACGAGTCTCTATCAACATCACGAGAAAGGTAGAAGAAGTTGCATTCTCTTGTGCATCAAGACTCCTCTCTCGATATTTTTTTCCTTCTTCTTCTTCTTCATGGGAACATCTGTAAACCTGCGCCATGATTACGTCAATCCTGCATTCTTTGGAAACGCACACCAAAATACTCTAGTTGCCTTATTTTATTACCCAACTCTTCTTCCTTGTTCGCCCCCCCCCCCCTTCCATCTTCCTCAACAGCGGCAAAATATGGAGGACCGACTCGGTGCTGCGTGGTTCAGCAACTTCCATTCCTGGCGTCCGCCTCAGTTCGCCAGAGAGCATGCCTCCTGGAACACAATGGCTCTCGACTTGGATGATATGGAGCACTTGAAACTGGTCCTCTTCAGTCGCAAGATCGTCATAGTTATCGGTGGCAAAGTCGGTCTGCCTCGAACCGTCTACCAGAGTGAGGATGATCTTCGACAGTTCTTCGAATGGAGCTCTACGGTCGGATACGACAGACATATTCAAATGGGCCACGTGGTCGATTATTTCATTGGTGGAGATGGTGCGACTGTGTACCATTTTCCTGCCATCGATGCAGCCGAGTCCTCGATCGAGAGAGTGGACTGCCTATCTAAAGTTGGTAGAGTCATCAAGGTATCGCAGGAGGAACTTGCCGGGCGGGCCACCGACCTCATACAGGACCCGATCTTTCAGGTTGCCGATGCTCTAGGTAAGCCTTGTCCCGTCAAGTTCCCAATATCACTGTTGTTCACGACGTGCTGATGTCCATCTGAACGCCAGTCATCAACCAGGACTTTGCTCTTTCCATCTCAGATGACACTCCCTTTGACGCATTTGTTGAGAACCTGTATGGCCGAAGACAGAAGTCAACAGACGCCGTGCTAGCGATATGCGACGCGATCCGTGCCCTTCCAAGTCGCAGGAAGAAGAATATGAAAATCATTGCTTTGCAGAATTCATCGACCTGGCCCTCATTGGCTGGAGCTGAAGCAGCACATAGCGAGGACGACCGGCTCACACTGTCAGCCGAGTCACGGGCAGAGGAGGCTGCATATATCAAGGACGTAAGTATCTGACCATTTTAGAAGTCACACTTATCCCGTGAGCTATGATTTGGCTCCACCATGTCATACCAAACAGACGCTTGCTGATAGCTTCATATCTGAACAAACAGCTTCGAGACTCAGTTGGAATCGAGTTGTCCTTCGTCATGAATGCCGTCATGCCGCATATGAAACCTACCATTGAAGAGGATTGGAGGGTTACCTTGGACCGATTCTCCAGACACGGATTCAGCAACTGGGAGAAGAGGAATATTGGCATAGACCTCGCTCACCGTGTGGCTTTCGGCGAGAAGGGTGCAACGCCTGAGCAGAAGGAAGAAGTATATGACAGGGTCTTGGTGCATTTCCTACGAACACAAATGCTTTTCAGGCAGTTCAGACTCTGTGAGATATTTGTGTGGAGCAGAGAGCAGCTGTTCGGGTCATTCGCTACCCCTAGGAAAGACGGTGGCCCGCCTCAGATCCAACCACCAACCAGCATTGTTCTCGGCCCTCCTCACGTCGAGACCGTGGAGAGTACAGTCCCAGATCAGGAGATGAAGGATGCCCAAATGAGTGCAATGGAGCTGACAGCCGAACCGCCGCCGTCACCACCTCTGGCGGACAAGGTTGCGGTTGTGTTGGATTCTGGGCGGGGTGATGGAGTCACCGAGGCAAGCTGCCTGGAGCTCGCGCGCCTTGGCGCCAAAGTTGCTGTCACGTATGTTCCAAGTGTTCAGGGAGAGGGATGCGCGATGGCTCTTCGAGTAGTACAGGAGATCCGTAGGAATGGCGGGGAGGCTCAAATGGTCCCGGGTATTCCCTTCCGCTCCCCACACTACTCATACCCAGACGGCGGCAAGGATTCTAGTTATGTCCACGAGCTTTTGAGCTTTCTACTTGATTGTCTGCAAGTCTCACAGGTGGATATAATTGGTAAGTGATATAATTAAATGCATTATCGGACGAACCCCCGGGGCTAACCTTCTGTCTTGCTTGATCATAGTCAACAACACAGGCTGGCACTATGACTTGGCCGGCAACAGCCCAGAGCACCATGAGGAAAACTGGCGTCTCATGAGCAGAGATGGTACTCGCAATCTCCTTACCTTGACTTATATTGTGGAGCACTGCGTTGAGTACAAGCTCCTCGGCGAGGGGGCACGTATCATAAATATCGCGGGCATGATTGTCAACCCGGCCACGCACATGGACGGCGCCCCACACGGGACATATCTCTTCAGCTTCATGGATCGGTGGGCATACCAGGTGGGAACAAGCATCGCTCGATCGTCCAGAGAAATTAAAGTGCTAATACATGGCCCCCAGCTTCTGAACGCCTCCCCACATATGGATGAGGATGATGCCTTTGTTCAGTTCAGCACCATTATTCCCGGCTTCGTCACGGACGATGCAATCTGGCCCACGAACGGAAAGGCCCGACAAGACTGGTGGGCCAATCTAGAAACTATGCACGAGCTGTGGAAAGACCCAGAAACCGTTGCAGAAACGGCCAAGATTGTTGGTCTGCTTGCGTTGCCAGAATTTGATGAGGAGAACATCGCAATCGCGCCAAATCACGGGTTCGTTCCGCCCAAGCCCGTCGACCCAAGCCTGGGCATATGGGAAGAGGGCGTCTACGGCAGGCAGTCTGCTGGACACAGTCCCATTAGCAGATTCGTGGATGCTACAAACTCTGCTGGCAAGACTGTCAGGTTTGCTGATCAATGAAGTGTCGATGATGAGGAAGCTGGTGTTGGTCAATGACAACGAAATGTTTCATGAATGGTCTGAACCACTTTCTCGTACGCTCAAGACTTCTCGTCACTGATTGCCTTTAGCAGGACGGTTCAGGTCCTCTGGGATACTAGAGCTACAGTTGGCTCAGCTTTCAACGACAGTCTGAAGGTCTTAGTTCTGGGAAATGCGGGGTGGACGTGTATTTCCACATGGCCTCCATCGTTGGATGACTCGGAGAATGGCGAAATCGCGTGTCCGCCTCAGCTGTTAGTATAACAGAGCACAATAGTACAGCATCGAGGGACAGAATCAGCAAAACTCCATTGATTATCCTCTTCATGATCAACATATTCCGCAGGGCCCTGCAAGAACCCACCATCTCAGTGAAGAAACAGACTCATTGAGTGCTTGCTCCATAATATACCAGCTCCATCCCTCAGTAACCAGTTCACACCGGGCCTCGAGGCTTTGTATACCGGGTAGATGTCATGAACTCAGGCGTCCCATCAGTCCCAGGCGAGACCGATCTCGTCGGCCACACAAGCTCCGTACTCGTCACCACCACCGTCTCCCGCTCTACGGTGGTGAACAACTCGACACTCGTGCTGGGCTTCACCTCAGACCTCGTCCTTCTCGTTGTCCCCCCGGTGGCGTTCAGACCCAGGCTGCTGAGGATGGCGCTCGCAACCGCGCTCGGATTCGCAGAGACAACGTCCGTCACCGTGTGCTTCTCCGTCTCGGTCGTCGTACCCCCGTAGATAGTCTTGACGGGTTTGCCCGTCTCCGTCTCCGTAGGCAAGATGGTGTCAGACGAGGGAGACATCGTGACATGCCCGCATACGGTGCTCGTCCACGTGAACGGGACGTCAGCCGTCACCACGTGTCCGTCCAGCGTCTCCATGGGACACCCCCACATCGGCTCGACGACGAACACGGAGGTGCACCCGTGACAGTCGACAGAGGCGTACTCGGTCGTGGTGGCAGTGAACACGGTCAGGACATGGTCGGTCTTGCACGGGTTGGTCAGGGCGCCCATGGTCGTGGTCACGCAGCCGTGTACCGGGGTCACCGTGGGCGGCGTTGTGGTGGACTCTGTCCGCAAGTCCGCTGTCGTTGTCGCCCATATCGTGTGCGTCACCGTCGATGTCGTTGCCGCGGTCAGGAGGCTTGCGGGGATCGTGGTCGCCGGGGCCGGGGTGATGGTGATGCCCAAAGTGGAGTTGGAGGGCCGTGGGAGCGAGGACAGCGTGGGGATGGTGAAGCTTGTGTTGAAGAGCTCTGTGGACCGGCCGATGGACAGTGTCGGGATGTCCCATGTGGTGTCTGTAGAGGTCACGCCGGGCCTGGCTGTCAGGGTGCTACTGTTGGCATCTCTGCACTCCTTGTGGTTGGATATGTTGACGTGCACAGGCTCGGCGATGGATAGGGCTTCGATTGCCTGCGCTGCCTGCGGAAGAAGCATGAAATGTTCATCGGGAGGAGATATGGGAGGCTGCAAGGCCTGCCTGGCTTTGAGGGGTGCGAGTGAGGTGATGGAGGTGATTGTCATGTTCATAGTCTCACTGGTGACCTCGGAAGCAGGCTTTTGAAATTGAAGACGATAGTCCTCATGCGGCATGTGTTGCAGATGCATCATGTTGGCAACTTCATCCTCATGGTCCGACAGTTGGCGGTCTGGGCTTCCATGCCGCGAATTATCGAGTGGACTCAGTGGTGACGACGAAGCTGACGCTACAAGCAAGGCGAAGACTGATACTGGAAGAAACAACCGCATGGTGCATCAAAACTTTAGGAAGAAGAAAATATGGAGAGATGGAGTGCACACACACGAGCTGATGAGTTAAAATGTGTGAAAAGGGAAGAGGGCTAGCTGAGATTGACCTGAAGATGCCTAGCCTGTCATTCTAATGGTCATGAGCTATTTGAGAAAAGATCTCGCGGCGGAGACCTTATACAATTCCTTACACCCTCAACAACCAACTAACAAGCTTCATAGTCAATGATTGTGACGGCCACCCAGGGCCGAGATCAACGACACCCGGTAGAGACGAGTGTTTGCTGCGGGAGAAGTTGCGAGACGGCAATATATCATCACCCGTGGAGCCCAAGAGCGGCATTATGAGTCCGACCCGGGCTGGGGCATACTGTGCGTGCCACGGACTCGAGAGATTCGACAGGTACCCAGACATCGGTTGTGCTGCGCAATTGAATCAGGCGTAATTTGCCGAACGTCTTGTACAATGGATGCCGAACTGGTATTAGTGGTGAGTGAGTATTACCATGCTTCTTCCGGCCGGAATATACAACCGAGGAATCCAAAGAGGTCACTGATTGTGCTTTGAGAGGTTTGTGGTTGATTTTTGCCGCATTCAACCTTGATCAAATATCGGGAGCATCACATCATTCCGAGCAAACAGTCCTTGAAGTGATACACAAACGCCAAGCGGTAATCATATCCAAAATCCTTATGCTGTAGGTCACAGCCGAGACTGGAGCAGACGAAAACGAAACCAGGCTTGTTCATACCACTCACGGATCCTCCGAGACTCAAATTTTTAACAACTTTGTTCATGTTAATACTTTTCTTCCAAGTAGGTGTTCTCTCAACGTTGACCGTCTCGAGTTCAACGTGAAGAGGTCTCAGCGGACCCAGTCTGCTGGTGTTGGTCAAAAGTGTCCCATTTGAAAAATTCGTTGACTTGTGGCACTTGGACGGTGTCATACATTAATTGGTATTTTTCTACTTTTCTTTTCTTTCTTTTTTCTCTTCTTTTTGCCTACAGTTCTTGATAACATGCAATCACAGAGTGATGTGACCAAACAGCTTCTCTGAGTATTCATTCAGGAACAGTTGTTGCACTACCTCGTGTACCAACGACATTGCCAGGCTCGCCATAACTTTCCATAATTACCAATCCAAGTCATGAGACGGGAGTTGTGTGAAAGCTCGCCAGCTCAGCGGGAGCAAGATTCATTCAATTGGCTGTGGGACCTTGAGACTCGGTTCTATGGCTAAGCACCAAAAGAATATGGCTGGATTGAATGGTCTGAGTTGCCCGAGGACCCGAGATTGATGCAATTGGGTTTTCCTCATCACAATGTGAAGTCTCTGGTAGTCTTGTTCCCATCTAGGATGGGGTTACACCAGTGTCGGGAGATCGAATGTACAAGCTGATCGAGCCAGATGGTACATGATTTAGCCTTCAAATGATAGGTGGGACATGTTGTGAGGTCAGTCAGCCACGTACAAGTCTACAATGACGTTGAAGAAGTGCAACCACATGTCCAGGAAGTATCTGGGATGTCGATTTTCTCTACGTCTCGTGCCAATTCAAGACGCTTTGCTGCCTGCGTCGTAGTTTGTCTGTTATTATCGCTAAACGCAACAGTCCTTGAAGCAGCCACGGACAATCGATCAATTCCTCGTATTTTCTCAGTTTTCTTTATACAGACCTGATTGTCGCTACTAAAGTCGACTCGGTAATAATCGCCTGGTCAAGTCAGGCGAGGTCTAGCGAGACGGCTGAAACCAGTCGGTACCACCAGTGAAGGGTGAATTCAGAACAAAAGGGCCGAAGGTACCATGTCTTTCTTGTCGCCACTACTACCTTTGAGGTGTATTGAGACGTTTTGAAGTAGGCGATCGGATTTAGGATGGGGAGCCGTGATGTAGTCAAGGTGACAGGATTGTTGGTGGTAGCAGAGGCCCTCAAGGAAAACGGTAGCCATGAAAGCAAAGCTATTGGGTCTGCAGTAACTAGGCCGAATGCTTCCGAAATGAGAAACGGGAATTCTGTTGTGAAAGCTGCGACTTCTCCATAAGTACTTTTGGGACAAACTTCAGATTGAGAATTAGTTGGCTCACACCCGCCTGAGCGGAATTTTGCGTTCATTGACCATTCAATGATCGTAATCAGGGTATTGTTTGAGTGGAGTGAGTACAATATGCGTCTATCATTCACTTCCAAAAATCAGATCCATCCCTCCGAGGTTGAGGTTGACGTTAAAGTTGAAGCTCGGGTCCTGTAGCTGTATAACACACAAATCCATCAGTAAGCAGAAGGCTCAAATGAAAAAGGGGCCAATAGATTACTCACCACATCCCAATCCCAATCCGTCATCGTCCCACTACTCCCCGTGCCCATGGCCTCAAACCCTTGGCTATCTTCTGGGTCTGGCAGGGGGATTTGGGTCCCGTCCATACCCGTATATTTTGGACAGTCCACGCTGCCCATGTCTGGATCCGCACTGCCAGTCATGCCGACGCTCGACTGCGCTCCTTCTGCAGCGTACATCTCCTTCAACATGTTTAGCGTCTCAGCTGCGGCCGACTCGCAGGCAGTGCGTACTATCGTCTTCAACTGCTCGTCGCTTACGCCCCGGAACAGGCCATCCGCCTCGGCAAGCATTGCCAGCCCAAACATATATCCCTTGATATTGACCTCGCCGGCTTTGATGCGAGTTCGCATCCAGCTTGCGGCGTCGCGGAGGACTTCAAGCATCTCTCCGCTGTTAGCCGCGGGCGAGCCGAGTATCCCAAAGCCCATACCCGGCGTGCTTGTTGGCTCAGTGGTGGAGCTGCCGCCTGTCAGGCTGCGCAAGGCACTGCGCTGCTCCTCGAGGTTCCAGATCAGCTCGAGGGTCAGCGCCAGAAGGCACTGTGTGCCGATGTAGCGGTACCCGCCTGTCGCGCAGATGAGGAGCTTGCCAAAGTCGTCAGGCACGGACCCATTGAATTCGCTGCCGTGGCCGCCGTGGGCCTTGACTTCCTTTTGGTTGCGCAGGGCTATCTCCACGCAGACCTTGCGAGAGAAGAAGTACCGCGGGTTGTCCTTGGCGAGGCCGAGCCAGGGGAGATGTAGCGCGAGGAAGTATCTTTGCACAATGTGCTCCGTCACGGCCTGCTGGAATGGATTAAGCCCCGATGACTGGGCCTGGTGCAAGCGGAGGAGGGCGTCGAGGCTGCGAGACGCCGCGGTAAGATCTGCATTGAGGACGAGAGTCTTGTCGTAGGTGGGTACGGACCGAAACTCGTTGAGGTAAGCTGCGATCCGGAGGCGAATCCTCATGGAATTCAGGAGGGCAATCTGGACTGATGTATCGGTAAAGGTCGTCGTTGGTCGAGGTAATGGTGGTGTTGCAGCAGCATTATCGCCGAGGAGGTCCTCATCGTTGTAGTTGCCTGGCGGCTTACAGTCGAAGTCGGCCGTGGAGATTAGGGGCGGTCCACCCGATTCGATGCTTGACTGCACGAGGATCTCCAGGATGGTGGCCCAGAGGCGTCGTCGCGTTTCTGCTGCGAGAAGTGACATCTTAGGAAGATGATCTGGATCCCTGTGCAGGCCGGTGTAGAGGGCCATCCTCATCATCGTGCCGGCAGACGTCCATACCAAGTCAGACCCAACACCGCACACATCTCGGGCAAGGTGTACGAGACACCACACCTGTAACCCTGACAGGTTGATACGTGACTTCTCGGACGGCTGCATCAACCATAGTCGAGCTTCATACACCCACCGCATAGACAGCTTCCGGAGACTAAACTTCTCATCCCGCACCACTGCACCCATCGCCATGCAGAGCTGAAGCTGAATCACGAAAGCCTCTCTCGCCGCCTCGGGATTCTGCCAGTACCGGCCATATTCTAGACGAAAGGATGGGACGTGGAGGATGCGGTAGACAGACTCAAAGGTGCGGAAATATGACTCGAGAAGTTCATCGGCAAGTTCCTTAGACGGGACATGCTTTCCAATTTCTATAGTCATGAGCCGTGGGACTCTTGCAGCCTTAATGGTCCTCCCAATGCTCTTGCTAGTTGCAATGGCTTGGTAGGTTTCAGAGGTCTTGTCGGCCTTGAGGCTATCCAGGAGAACCATCAAAGTGTTGGTACGTGGAAACTGCAGACTCGTCAACAACCTGGCTTCCATATTTATAAAGACTGATTCAAAGACGAGTGAAATGGATATATACTAATAAAGAAGGTGTTTCCCGTGGCTTGTGTTGGGGTATGGATGCATCTGAGTTGATAGTGGCCATGATTTCTGTTTTGTAGCAGAGTACTTGAAGTGGAAGATGGGCTTTTGGATGCTATTTGAAGCCTTTGGAGGTGCAGATGCCGAGTATGGAAGGTAGTTGTTTCCCTCAAGTCTCCAGGCAACCCTCAATCACTTGCGAATGGGGATAGAGTTGAGGATCAAGTAAGGAGAAGGGATTTGGGAGGGAGGATGGGAGTAAGGTGCATGGTGGGAGGATTGAAGGGGGAAAAGGATGGAGAAATTCCTATTTTATCAAGTAGATTTGTAAGGTTGATTGACAGTAATTACTATAGAGCCGATTTTCATTTCAGGACCTGGGCTATGAGACACAGGATATGTTTGGTAGGAGTGAAAAAGAGAAGACTTTAGGGAAGAACGATGTGACCCACAAGAGTGATACCGTGAATCCAATGGCTACTCCCTAGATACCTCGACTTAGCCAACATGACTCTCGCGCTAGAGACATCCTCTGAAGTCGGGTTCGGGTACTGAGCCTTCTCAGACCCCTCGCCGATCTGCCAGAACTCTTCGCCTAGGAACTGCGGGCCGGCCGTGGGTCTCGCGTGGTGAGACTGGGGAGCAGCCTTGGCCCCAGCACCCCCCGAGGCCTTCGAGTCCAGTACCTGCTGGAGTTGGTGCTCCAGCTGGCGTACCCTCTCTGCCAGGGCTGCTGGGCTGGCGCTGTTCTCGCTGGCGCCATGCTGGCTGCTGTGGCCAGTGGGGGGGCTGGTGAATTTCAGGTAAGGGGCGCTCACGACGTCGTCCTTGTCGTGGCTCCGCCCGTTGATGCCATCGTGGAAACCCTGTGTACCCTCCCGCGGCTCGAGCCTGTCATCAGGCACATAGGCGCAGCTGGTCGTTCTGCGTGCTCGGACGCAGTTCTGGCACGGCATTTTTCGATCGCAGCGGACCTTGCGGCGCCGACAGGCGATGCATGCCAGTGGCGGGCGGCGTCGGCGTTTCTCGGGGCACTCGGCCTGTGCTGCATCTTCCTCCGTCATGGCGAAAAGGGGTGTGACAGGTGGATTATGCAGTTGATCGTGTGACCAGACATATGGCGTCTAGTTATCAGATCGAGCATCCACGACGGGCGTCCATGTGCGAGGATGTGTACAGCCCAAATACCGGCCAGATTCGCCGAAGATGACCGAGATGTCATTCTCGGTCTTCTCGGTCATTCATGAGCCGGGCTTATGTCAGCATGGTCTGATCTCGCCATTGGTTCATGGCCCAATAGACCGACGACACTCGGTGTTCCTCCGGCTGCAGCTCCTTCAGCTGGGTCATCGAAAGTCGTAAGCTCGGATGAAAAACAAAGGCGATCTGTGAAACGTATCCATATATTTAGAGCTGATCGGCGAAGCAATGTTGGATGTAATCCATGATCTGTGCGCTAGGTTTAGTGCGAGCAATTCGTTCGTCATTTCTATCCCTCTTGTATTCAACTAACCCGCCCTCAGTCCCACACGGCAATGCACGCACGCAGATCGGAAGACCAGAAGCAGAAGAAAAAGAAGTGGATAGAAAGGAAAAGAGAGAGAGAGAAAAGAGGAAATGGCCGGAAAATAAAAAGGAGTCGCGGTCAACGTTTGTATCGAACCTGATCATCTGCGCAGTGGTGGTGCTTCCATTTACTCGCATATCAGCTCAAGCCCGGTATGAACACGCACCATATACTTAATTAAGCCAGGTTCGCAATGGACGTCTTTCACGAACTTGGACTCATGAGGAAGAAGGACAAGCGATCTGTAGTCTTGAATTGACATGTTCTTGGGGTGGAAAAGGAAGGATGCATTCTGATTTAGACTTATTTGTTAACCATCCGCGACTTCTGTATTGACTTGGATTAGATTGGAAGGAATGGCCCAATTCATGATGTCAAATGGCAAGTCCATAACTACTAAGTAATATACCATCCTACCGTGCCTTCCATATTTCTTCTGATGATGACATAGTGGAGGTCGAGGAATATGTGCTTGGTTGTCATGAACACTCATGGTGCCTCCCTTCCTCAAATCCCATATGATTTAATTACATCAACCTTGGCTTCATTTTTATAAGTTTCACGCACTCTTTCCATCCTGCACCCCGTGACTACCTTGACTATATTTATTATTATCAACATTGAGAAGGTCCATCCAGATGAGCCCACTTTGGACTGCTGGTTTATTTACCTCCGCAGTGCCCATCTTGTCTGACATTCCTCCTGAATTTCTTCCTTCTCTTCCCACCCGCTCTCCAGTCAACATCATCATCTTTTCCCACTCACATGATACATGAAACAATACAGCATTCTCTCCTCACTCCATGCAGTCTACGCAGCTTAGTCCATCATCTGCGCGCCCGTTGTCGTCTACACTCCTCACCCGTCACCATCCATTCGGCCAGACGCGATCAGCCGCACCCAGGCAGGAGCCGTAATCAATGATCGAATCATTTCTCCGAATACGATACTGATGAAGTACTCTAACAAGAAGGCCTTTTAGGTGGGTTCCTCTTCTAGCTGCCACTTTCAAGTCGTATCTTTGAACGGGAAACCCACTCAGCCCGTGGCTGACGGGCGTCCATTGCCTATGTAAAACTCCTAGATGGATGCACCACAACCCCTAGGGGCAGCGATCTTGACACTGCGCGCTGTTTGAGCATGCGCTCCATGGTAAGACAGACTCCCTACCTTAACTGTCCTTTGTCATTAATAACCACCAACGGTCCCATGCTGACCAGGGCCAGGGTTGCCCGTGCAATGAAGCCCTGGGAGAGGCGACGACTAGACATTGTGTACAACAATGTCGCCGATGGATGTTTCCTCCAGTCATCACTCACGCCGTCGTCGTGTCATCCCCTCGCAAGAATGGTTCTAGCAACATGTCGGCATGTTCGGCCATTGGGCGGACAGTGTATCAAGCACTACATGGTACCTAGGTACTGGCATGTTCACCCCTAGGGATTCTCAACCTTTCCCTCTGCAACAACACTGGGGCCATTGCAGAGAGGAGCTCGTTGATGTCGAAGCGGCAACCCCACCGCCTGGCACCAACCTAATCCCGGAGATTGGGGCCCCCCAGCCTCTTCCGTCTTGGGACCCACGGACTTTACCCGACATCCATTCAACAGGCGGTGCACGACTTCGCCTGCTGCCACGATTTCTCTGAGCTTGAGATGCGCCACTCAGTCTCGCTTTCTGAATGACGGCGTTTTCTTCCAGACTAGACGTTGAATATCTCAGGACCTCGACGTTGGCCAAGCATCGCTGCAGTTGCGTGTGCGGTTGCCAGAAGTTGCGTTGAATGTGAGATGCTCTTATCATCCAGCTCGTCAAAGCGACGTCTGTACTGACTGATGGATCACCGCAGACTCCCTTTCTGTCAGGGATAGTCCTTAGAGCTTCTCAGTGAGATATGAGTCTGATTGGAGGAAAAGAATGAGGTGGAGGGTAATGATGGAGGTCTGTCTGAGTACTTGATATTTTTTAGGGTCCCAAATGTATAGCATAACCATTTGAGCAGGCGTTTGATTGTTTTTGGGCAAGGCGTCGATGAGTTTTCTGCTTTAAGGCGTCGAGGGATGTACTTGGACTCTGCCGGCATCGTTGTGTAGGAAGCTCCTAGATGGGGATGGACAGCGACGAAGCGAAGTGGTGGTTGTGGTGGAGGACTTTGCCCTTAGGCACATGGGTTCCATCTGCAGCATCTGTGGTGGTGTCAATTCAAGTTCGCCCTCGGCCTTCGAAACCTTTCCGTTCTCTGTGATGTTAGATTGTGTGATTGCTCTATCTCCCTGTCCGCACCCCTGATGACATATGCGTCATACATAATATCTGAATGGTCCTATACGGTTCTGTAGTGTTGTGTATTGAAATATCGCCGCCGGGTTTCAGGGTCACACATCCTTGACAGCCTCGGGCGCAAGGCAGAGCTTGGCGCTGGGCCTGGGAGCGCGTTTCGTTTGGAATTCCCCATGCTGAGCGATAATTGTGTCCAAGGATACCGAAAAATACACCTAAAATGCTACGTGCAAGAGAGATGAACGTCTTCGCGTTGACACGTCGTCTGTTTGTGGCACTGCTACCTTGCTATCTGATCGTCGGTCGGACAGTCTGGTGCCTTGGACCCAGGGTAAAACACCGTGGATTTGGTGTGTATTTATGATATTGTTCTTATTAAAATCGCGAGATCTTGTGTGTAGCAAACAGAGCCCTAGGGAAGGTTGTGTACAATGCCTTGCTCTGTACAATGAATGACTAGGGATCAGTCCAGGCAGTGCTGAGTCCTATACGTAGGGCTGGCAACTGATAGGGCATGAAAGGACGCGATGCAGTTCGCAAAGTGAAGCCCAAAACAAATATGTATTCTTCTTAATGCATGTTTCAAATCACTGACCCGGAGGGAGCCCCAAAAAAACAGATGCCGCCGCAAGCAAGTCAATTGTATTAGTACATACATCCCCCTGAGATACCTTACATCTGAGAATCAACATGTGGCTTTGTGGTATTCACTCTATTCTTTTACTCCACGACAACGCTAGGGCGGTATCTTTCCCCCCCGGATTTTTTTCTTCTCCCTCTCCCGGCACCCCCTTTAGAGAAGCAGCTCCAGCGGGTTCTCGACGACCTTCTTCAGCTCGCGCATAAACTCAGCGCCGACCGCGCCGTCCACAACCTTGTGATCGAAGCTGGCAGTGATGGTAATCTGGTCATCCCAGGCAACACCGGTGGTGCCGTCCTCAGTCTCGGCGGGGATAGCGACCTTCTTGGGGGCACCGATGGCCAATATCGTAGCTTGGGGAGGGTTGATGATGGCGGTGAAGCTGTCGACGGCGGGGTTCATGCCCATGTTGGAGATGGAAATGGTTCCCCCCTGGTACTCCTCGGGCTTGAGCTTGTTGTCGCGGGCGCGCTTGGCCAGCTCCTTGACCTGGGAGGAGATGGTCTCCAGGCCCTTGCCCTCGGCGGCCTTCACAATGGGGGTGATGAGGCCGGCCGGAGTGGCGACGGCCACGGAGACGTCGACGGTGTTGTACTGCCGGATGGCACCCTCCTGCCAGGAGGAGTTGGCGGCGGGGACCTTCTTGGCAGCAGCAGCGATGGCCTTGATCAGGAAGTCGTTGACGCTGAGCTTGTACTTGCCGTCGGCGGAGCTGTTGAGGGCCTGGCGGAGCTTCATGAGCTTGCTGACGGATATGGCGGAGGAGACGAAGAAGTGAGGGTTCTCGCGCCACGACTGCTGCAGGCGGCTGGCGATGGTCTTGCGCATGCCGGTGAGAGGGACGTCCTCATAGACGGCGCCGGGGGCGGACACAGCAGCCGGGGAGCCGGCGGCCTTCTTGACGTCCTCTTCGGTGATCTTGCCCTTGGGCCCGGTGCCCTTGAGCTCGGCCAGCTTGATGCCCTTCTCGATGGCGAGCCTCTTGGCAGCAGGAGAGGCGTTAGGCTCACGGTCGAGGGCGGTCTCGAACTTGCCCTTGAAGCCGGTGTCTTCCGACTCGGGGGTAGGTTCGGGAGCCGGTGCGGGCGCAGAGGACTCCTCCTCCTTCTTGGGTTCCTCCTTCTTCTCGGCGGGGGCGGCGGCGTCACCACCGGCGTCTTGCAGGGTGAAGCCCTCGAAGGCGGAAACGTCGGTTCCCTCCTCGACCAGGACAGCGATTGGCTGATAAGAGAAGCGAAAACGCAAGAGTCAGCAAGCCCGTACAACTAGACAAAATTCAGCACCAAACTCCCCGGTGCCCAGGACACAGGCGGGGTGGGAGCTGGTGTGTGTGTGTGTGTGTGCGCGCGCGCGAGAATCCGAGAATAAAAAATAAAAAACACCTACATTGCCGACAGCGACATCCTTTTCACCCGTCTCCTTCAGGACCTTGGCCAGCACACCATCCTCCTGGAACTCAAAGTCCATCTGGGCCTTGTCGGTCTCGATCTCGACCAGCACATCGCCCGGAGCAATAGCATCACCGGGCTTCTTCTGCCATGCGCCAATGTTTCCGGCGGTCATGGTTGGCGACAGGGCGGGCATCTTGACGATGGTGTGCGGTGGGTAGGAGGCGTACCATCTTGCGAGGCTCGAGGTGGAGGGGAGGGCATGTCGGAAGGTCGACCGAGACTGAAGGACTTGCCTTCGGAGTATTGGGCCGAGCATCTTGGGTATCTTGGGAGGAGGTGGTGGGCGACGGGGGAAAAATAGCTCTCTGTGTGCGTCTCTCTCGGGGATCAACCAAGCAAGCTTTGGGATGCTGCCCTGGACAAGTTCAAGCAGGCAGGTCGATGATAGACCAGACCTGTGGGTAGAAATGAAAATCTCCTCGAGAGACCCGGCGAGCAATGGACCGAAGCGGGAGGGAGGGAGGAAGGCAGCGCGGTGGGAAACGGACGAAGCGTGGTGTTGGGGAGTTGGTGAGAAAAAGAACAGGCCGGAGGTTTGGGTTTGATGGAGAATGATGGCGCCGAATTGGCTAGCTGCGCGGGTTCGGCGTGCGATTTTTTGGTATCGTTCCCCACTGACTGACTGGGGTGGGTCTTTTGCTTTTCCCCAGTGGCTCTGCAGTGTACAGTAGTGCTATCTGGCCGCAGCCCTGCCTGTGCTATAGTGCATGCTCGGGGGGTCATCGCTCAGGTTTGGTTTTTTTTTCCCTCCCACCTTCCAACCCCCCCTGGCCTCTGCACCCGTTGGGAAAACGCAGACTGACCGGGATTATGAGAGCTCTCCTTGCAGCCAGGCCGTGCTCAACGACCCCCGAAGCCCCATAGCACTAGTCCCCTCTGAGCCCTAGCTTATCCCTACAGAAACTACATCAATCGATTGGATAGATAGGCGAGGACGGATGTGGGGCATATTAGGCGCAGCCGCGCTACAAGAGAATAATGTACTGTACTATGTACAATTGTCACCAGGATATATTAACAGATTTGTTATACACATACATGTCCAAATGTTATACATCATCTATGATACACTCGTTCAATTGAATCTCCATGACATTCTGTAAGTCACTGGTTTTTATAGCAGTGTATTCTGCTGCAATGGCATCTGAGGATTCATGTTTATGTCAGCATCACCTAGTAGTTTTTTCATCTATTCTCAGTACCACATCCTAGACCCGTTTTCGGCGGTCATAGTGCAGGGTCAGCACGGCCCACCCCTGGAAACTAAGACTGCTGCAGTGGACAGCTGCAACCTGGTCCCTTAGTGGTGTATGTGTCGTTTCGTGAAGCTGCCGTCAGTACTGGCGAACCCCTGGAACCCCAAACTTCAACTCCAACCTGTATGCTGACTGACTTTCTTTACGACCTCACTAACACGACGCTCTCTTCTCATATGCAGCACCTCGTCTTGAGGATCATCCGTTTGCTTGATGCATCTCGCCGACACTTTCCTTGTGGCATAGTCCAACCCTCACCTTTAAGTCCCTCCTGATCCTCTGCCAATATCCACTGGCGCAATAGCGAGCGGTCCCGCATCCCGGCCATCATCTTGACCGTCTTCTTCGTCCTTCTACAACCTGCCACGTCCTGGCCGAGGCCCTCGAATGCCACCGGATCTACCGCCTCTCCCGCAGATGCGACCATGAGTTCGATCAAGTTTGTCGTGTCCTCACTAGACGCGATAGGGAAGCATGTTGGCACCAGGAATAAGCCATTGATCGATTCCATCCAGAAGGCTCAGGCCGCCCTCAAGGAGGCAGACCCGCAGCTCCCAGATCCCGAAATAATATTCCTACCCTTATTGTTAGCCTCGAGGTCCGGCAATGTCCAGCTGACGACCACTGCGCTCGACTGCATCGGCAAGCTGACCTCGTCCTCCTACTTCTCCGCCGCTTCCGAACCTCCCCCGGAGCAGCCCCCGGCCGAGGGTGACGGCGACGAGAAGAGCAACGAGACTGCTGATGATGGTGCTGCTCCTGCTCCTGCGGCAGCGCCGCCCACACCTGCCGAACCCAAGGCGCCGCTGATCGAGCGGGCCATCGACACGATATGCGACTGCTTCCAGGGCGAGGCCACCCCCGTCGAGATACAGTTGCAGATTGTCAAGTCGCTGTTGGCTGCTGTCCTCAACGACAAGATTGTGGTGCACGGCGCCGGTCTGCTCAAGGCCGTGCGCCAGGTCTACAATGTCTTCCTGCTCTCGCGGAACACCAACAACCAGCAGATAGCGCAGGGCACCCTGGCGCAGATGGTCGGTACGGTCTTCGAACGGGTCAAGCTGAGGCTACACATGAAAGAGACGCGACTGGGCCTGGCAAAGCTTAAGCAGAGCGAGAGCAATGTGGCTCTCGACCACCACGACTCCGTCAGCGAGCGCGATACCAATGGCGGGAACGAGGAGGCCGTGGAAACCCCGGACGCGGAGCCATCGGCCACGAGGCAGCAGACTGACGACGGGCCCAAGCTCACGCTGAAGGATCTGGAGCACCGCAAGAGCTTTGACGACTCAAACATGGGTGATGGGCCCACCATGGTCACCAAGGTGAAGGGCCCGCAGCGCAAGGCTGCTCGGTCTGTCTCGGAGCACAGCGTGGCCGAGACGGTCAACACAGACGGACCGCAGGACGAGACGCCCGAGTCCCTCGATGCCGAGGATGAGGTCTACGTCCGGGATGCTTATCTCGTCTTCCGCTCTTTCTGCAATCTGTCTACCAAAAACCTCCCACCAGATGTTCTCTACGATCTCCGTGGGCAACCTATGCGCTCTAAGCTCATCTCCCTCCACATCATACATACCCTCATCAACAACCACATTGCCGTCTTCACATCTCCATTGTGTACCATTACCAGCACGAAAAGTAACGAGCCAACGAGTTTCCTTCAAGCAGTCAAGTTCTACCTCTGTCTTAGTATCTCCCGGAATGGAGCCAGTTCCGCCGACCGCGTATTTGAGGTCTGCTGTGATATCTTCTGGCTCATGTTAAAATTCATGCGAGCTCCTTTTAAGGTTAGTTGATGCGTCCATTCACTCGTTTTGTTTTGTGTCCATATCGAGCCCGAACCCCCCCCCCCCCAACTCTCTCCTTCTGGACTCTTTTCTTTGCCGTATCTAATCTTGTCGCCACAGAAAGAGATAGAAGTCTTTCTGAATGAGATCTATCTTGCCCTTCTGTCCAGAAAGAGCGCTCCTCTTTCGCAGAAGCTGCACGTGATCACCATTCTTCAGAGGTTCTGTGGAGACCCTCGGGCGCTGGTAGAAGCCTATCTGAACTACGACTGTGACTCGCAGATGAACAACATCTTCCAGGCCATCGTGGAGGATATGGCCAAGTTTTCTACGATACCTGTATCGGTGACACCCGCGCAGGAGCTCCAGTATGAGGAGAAGTTGGCGAGGTCCAACCCCGGCGACTGGCAGATCAAGGGCATGATGCCACCCTCCTTATCCGTGGCATCCATGGGACCGCCGCCCGAATCAGAGTCAGAGATACCCAAGGAGTACATGATGAAGCGCGGAGCTCTTGAATCACTTGTCGAATCTTTACGATCCATGGTCAACTGGTCTCAGCCAACACAGCCCGGCGTGGCGTCCGACTCCGCTGACGGCGAGAAGAGATCTCTCGACGTACGAGAGTCAATCGACCCTTCGTTCGCTGAATCTGCATCGAGGCTGGACACCCCTGTGCCGTCCACGCCAACCATAGACGACGACCCAGAGCACCTGGAGAAGGAGAAGGCGCGCAAGACCGCTCTGGACCACGCGATCCGAGCATTCAACTTCAAGCCAAAACGGGGCATGAAGTTATTGCTGGAGGCGGGGTTCATTCCCAGCGATAGTCCCCGTGATATTGCAAGATTTCTCTTGACTGAGGATCGCCTAGACAAAGCACAGATCGGCGAGTACCTGGGCGAAGGTGACGCAAAGAACATCGAGATCATGCATGCCTTCGTGGATCTGATGAACTTCACAAAGATGCGATTCGTGGATGCTCTGCGGCAATTCCTGCAGTCTTTCCGGCTGCCCGGTGAGGCTCAGAAGATTGACCGATTCATGCTGCAATTCGCATCTCGCTACCTAGCAGGGAACCCCAACGCCTTTGCCAGCTCAGATACCGCCTACGTCCTCGCTTATTCCGTCATTCTGCTCAACACCGATCTGCACAGCACCAAAATCGCTCGTCGTATGACAAAACCGGACTTCATCAAGAACAACAGAGGTATCAATGACAATGCAGATCTGCCGGATGAGTACCTCATCGGCATCTATGAACAGATCGAAAAGGATGAGATTGTGCTCAAGAGCGAGAGAGAAACGGAGGCGGCTAAGAGCACGGCACCTGCTCAATCCGGGGGTCTAGCTTCCGTATTCACGAACGCGAGAGGAGCGCAGCGAGATGCTTTTTGGCAGCAGTCTGAACAGATTGCCCTCCGGTCGGAGCAGTTGTTCAAGGATTTGTTCCGGAACCAGCGGAGGAATGCGGCGAAGACAGGCATCAAATTCATCCCGGCCTCCTCGTCCCGTCACGTCGGCCCAATGTTCGACGTCACTTGGATGTCCTATTTTTCTGCGCTGTCAAACGAGATGCAGAATGCTCATAACCTCGAGGTCGTCAAGCTGTGTCTTGAAGGTATGAAGCTAGCCACGAGGATCTCATGCTTTTTCGACTTGTCCACGCCCCGGGAAGCCTTCATATCGGTATTGAAGAACACGGCAAATCTGAACAACCCGCAAGAGGTGTTGGCCAAGAACGTTGAGGCACTCAAGGTGTTGTTGGACCTCGGGCAGACGGAGGGTAATTTCCTGCGGGAGTCTTGGAAAGATATCTTGATGTGCATCAGCCAGCTTGACCGGCTGCAGCTCATCACTGGCGGCATCGATGAGCGATCCGTCCCGGACGTTTCCAAGGCAAGATTTGTCGCCCACAAAAGGGAGGGTTCTACCGATTCCAGGCGATCCACGAAGAAAGGTCGAGGGCGCACTGGTACCGCGCAACAAGGGTTCTCGACGATCCTTGCCCTAGAGGCAAGGTCTGACGAGATTGTCAAGACAGTGGACCGCATATTCACCAATACTGCGAACCTCAACGGCGACGCAATCGTACACTTTGCACGGGCCCTCACAGAAGTGAGCTGGGACGAGATCAAGGTCTCTGGTGCACACGATACGCCTCGCATGTACAGTTTGCAGAAGATTGTCGAGATCAGCTACTACAACATGACGCGTGTGAGATTTGAGTGGACGCACATCTGGGATGTCCTCGGCGAGCACTTCAACAAGGCTGGCTGTCATGTGAACGAGACAGTGGTCATCTTCTCCATCGACTCCCTGCGGCAGCTATCCATGAGGTTCATGGAGATCGAGGAGCTCCCCGGTTTCAAGTTCCAAAAGGATTTCCTGAAGCCATTCGAGCATGTTGCGTCAAATTCAAACAACTTGCGCGTGAAAGAGCTCATTCTGCGGTGTCTGATTCAAATGATCCAAGCAAGGGGCGAGAACATCCGTTCAGGCTGGAGGACGATGTTCGGAATTTTTACCGTTGCCGCTCGCGATCCAAACGAGAGCATTGTCAACATGGCATATGAGAGCGTGCTCAAGGTTTACAAGAGCAGGTTTGGAGTGATTATATCACAGGGAGCCTTCACAGATCTCATCGTTTGCCTCACTGAGTTCTCAAAGAACATGAAGTACCAGAAGAAGAGTCTGCAAGCGATGGAGACGCTCAAGTCGATCATTCCGCAGATGCTAAAGACCCCCGAGTGTCCTCTTTCGCAAAGGTTCGATATCCATGCTGCTCAGGACAGCATGGCGGATATCAACCTCAATGCACCAGGGCAACAAACGCGCACATCAGTGGAAGAGGGGTTCTGGTTCCCAGTTCTGTTCGCCTTCCATGATGTGTTGATGACTGGTGAGGACCTAGAAGTCCGGTCCAATGCTCTCAACTACTTTTTCGAGGCACTTCTGAAATATGGCGGCGACTTCCCACCGGAATTCTGGGACATCCTCTGGCGGCAACAGCTATACCCCATCTTCTTAGTGCTACGTTCTAGGCCAGAGATGACCAACGCCCTGAACCATGAGGAGCTGTCCGTATGGCTATCGACTACCATGATCCAGGCCCTTCGCAACATGATTACGCTCTTCACACATTACTTTGAGGCTCTGGAGTATATGCTGGATCGCTTCCTCGAGCTTTTGGCGCTCTGCATCTGCCAGGAGAACGACACTATTGCTCGGATAGGGAGCAATTGCTTGCAGCAGCTCATTCTGCAGAACGTCAGAAAGTTCACCCCTGAACACTGGTCTAGGATTGTTGGCTCATTCTGTGAGCTCTTTGAACGGACCACAGCATACCAGCTCTTCTCGGCATCCACAATCAACAACACGGCCTCCCTGCAACCCGTCTCCAACGGCCTGGACTTTGACAAACAATTGAGCCCCGGTCTTGAAGCATCTGAAGATGACAAGTCTCTCAAGATCAACGGCGTAGATGCGAACGGCCACTCCGACGACGAGAGACCGTCAACTGCGATGAGCGACGCCCCAGGAAGTGATGGCGCGAGGACACCACCAGTGGCGGCAACAGTACAACTAGAGGAGTTCAAACCGTCTAGCAACCTCCAGACACCAGCTCCACAGATATCGGCTGCTCGGCGTCGCTTCTTCAACCGCATCATCAGCCGTTGCGTGCTTCAGCTGCTCATGATCGAAACAGTCAACGAGCTGTTTAGCAACGACAACGTCTACGCGCAGATCCCCTCGGAGGAGCTTTTGCGGCTGATGGCAGTCCTCAAGAAATCGTTCCTCTTTGCACAGCGCTTTAACAACGACAAGGAGC
This sequence comes from Cryphonectria naterciae, assembly GCA_014850475.1. NCBI lineage: Eukaryota > Fungi > Ascomycota > Sordariomycetes > Diaporthales > Cryphonectriaceae > Cryphonectria > Cryphonectria naterciae. The sequence goes on along the minus strand of JACWST010000168.1, from coordinate 20,983 downwards.
TGCGCATGCGCCTCTGGCGCGAGGGGTTCATGAAGCAGCCGCCCAACCTCCTCAAGCAAGAATCGGGATCGGCAGCAACGTATATCTCCATCCTCTTCCGCATGTTCGCCGATACGGACCCGCGTAGAGCGGGGTCCAAGGGGGATGTCGAAAACGCACTAGTTCCGCTATGCAAGAGCATCATACGGAGTTACGTGTCGCTCGATGAGGAGAGCCAGCACCGAAACATCGTGGCATGGAGGCCTGTGGTTGTCGATGTGCTCGAGGGCTATGCTGCATTCCCCGAAGCCAGCTTCAAGACGCATGTGCAGGCCTTCTATGGGCTCATTATTGAGCTGCTTGCTAGCAAGGAGATGACGGGCGAACTACGTGGGGCAATACTCGGCGCGCTCCGGAGGGTGGGCGAGGTCGAGCTGGGGATCCAGGGAATGACGGCCACGCACAGTGGACAGAGCGAGGAGAGCCTGAGGCGGGGTAGTGTGGCCAGCGTGGCGAGGAGCGAATCATCGGTCATGGTGGACCAGGCTGCCGCCGATGCTTCGACGAGGATGCCTCTGAGATGAACATCAAGGCCCAGCTCAAAAGAATAGGATACTGGCTCTGGACGTGGAAAAACAGAGATAATGTGAAGGCGTTCCAGGGCTCCTTCCAAATAAATCATATATTAGCATTCTTGTATGATATACTTTGATATGAGGTCGAGAGGGGGGGAAGGGGCTACGTCAAGAGGTTTGTGTCACATATGTTGGAATTTTTATGAGGTCGGATGTGCAAATACCAAAAGCATCTTTTGATGGGGTTCTTGTTTTATTCTTTTTGCTCATGTCTCATCTATCGTCTGATCTGTCCACAGTCCGATCAGTGTTTAGGGTGTTCACCACCACATGTATTATCTCTGGAGCTCATACTGAGTATTCCACCATGGTGCTCTCGTCTCGCCTCACCTCTGCATGCCTGTGATTCTCATGGCAGATCGAGGCACGACATCCCTCAACCAAGCCCTCATCGCATCCCCCTCGCCGATGGGCGTCCAGACCAGATTGTCCGGCATTGCCCAAAGCGCCTCCCTCAGGCCCTCGTCGTCCGCCTCCCTCACCAGCCTCCTCAGCGTCTCCACGCTCAGACTCGCCGTGTCAGCCACGCGCAAGGCGCCCACCAGCTTCATGACGTAGTCCATCCAGGTCAGGCGCATCAGCTCGTCACCCGCGCGGTCGACCATGTGCAGCGTGGCAAAATCAAGCAGGGAGACGGAGCCGGAACCGGCGGGTGCCGTACACTGCGTCAAGGCCTGGAAGTCGAGCACGGCCAGCCGCGGCATGAGGCGCAGGAGGCGGTCCTGGGCGTAGCTGCGCTGGGTGGGTGCGCGCGGGTCCCCGGATGACGGGGTTAGGAGTTCGGTGTCGAGCCTGTGGAGGAGGGACCAGCACAGGCTGCTGTCGCCTGGGCCGAACAGGCGACGCCAGACGGCGCCATGGCCTTGGGCGGAACGAGAGACGAGACGGATGTCGAGGCACGCTTTCTGGTCCTCGGTGAAAACGGGCTGGGAGAGGGGGCAGTCGACATCCAGGAGGTCGCCGAGGATGAGCACACCCGAGTGGCCCACGGAGACGGAGGGGGAGAGGAGCCAACGCTCGAGGAAGGCCTCGAGGAGGCCTGGGGTGGCGGCCAGGATGGAGGCGTCGGAGGGGGAGGCGGCGGCCTTCTCGAGGATAGCCAAGGCGAGGGCGTTGATGTACTCCTCGGGGGACTGCAGGGCGGTGATGAGATACGAGGGCTGGCAAAGCTCGAGGGCGGCAGTGAAGGGGACAGGCCGGAGAAGCTTGATGGTGAGAGTGATGAGGGGCGGCGGGTAGCCTCCTCTCCTCGGCTCTGCCTGGGATTCGCCCTGGGCTGACTCGGCGGCGGCGACCTTCTTGAGAACAAGGCCCAGCCGCGGGAGAAAACGGGCTGTGAGGTCGGGGTAGGAGACGGGGCCGAGCTGGTAGTTGATGCGGTCAAACAGGTCGGGCTTGAAGTGCTGGGAGGGGTCATCGGCGGCCGTGAGCTCTGTGATGTGGGCGTCAAGCTCATCGAGCTGGGCGTCGAGGGTAGCTGGACGCTGGGCTGGCCCTGGGTCTGCCATGATGTGTGCCTGTGGTGGTAGTCGGCACCGCTCTTCGCTAGTTTTTTAGGTTATGAACTAAGACTGTGCAGCCGCGTGCGCAGTCGTCGTCGTTGATTAGATCTCGTATTGGAAGGGGGTTTTAGTGAGTGTACAGTCGAATTGTGGTGAGGAGAATGAGGAGGACCCTCTAGGGGTTCAAAAGGCGTTCTTGATGGCCACAATTGCTTCTCATCAGCACATCCTACCCTCAGATCCGTCGAGTTTTTCTAGATTCTAAGCAACAGGTGACCAATGCAGGGTGAGTGAGAAGGGCAAGCAAGGCTGTAGGATGCACATATGGTAAATATGTATGTAGTACTGTATACGTACCATGCTAGGCAGCCTAGCAATGAGACCTGGTGGTTCCCCATACGCTAACAGGATGGGCTAGGGATGAGGTGCATGACCCCTGTGGCCGTTATCGATAGCGGCCAAGCCCCGCCAAAATTTCCAGCTTGCGCCTACCAGCCAGGCTCCAAATGTGACCTACAACGTTCTGCCCAGCCAAGACTCTCAACCTTGAGTGCTAGCCATTGACTTCTCTCCTCCCTCAACGCAGCACAGGCACACACAGAAACACACAAGGACACAACAACCAAAGCTACAATGTCTCGAGGTGGAGGAAGAGGAGGCCGCGGCGGTGGCAGAGGGGGACGCCAGCAGCTCCCATGGACCGAAGACCCCAACCTCAAGGTCGACGGCCGACCAGCTGAGGCCTTCCCAGTAAGTTTCCCAGCAAAAGCCCCAAGACACACATACACAGGTAATCAAGCACCCAATTCCCTGACCTGCTGCTGATCATTCTCAACCAATAATTAGCCCTACAATGTCCCGATCCCCACCCCATTAAGCGACCGAGAGAGGTCTCAAGTCCGGTCCTTCCTCCTCTTCCGCGAACAGGTCCACGACGGGCCCTTGTACACCGCCGCCCGCTCCTACAAACCCCCCTCGTCCGGGTCCAGCACGCCGCGTGCCTACGGGCAGGACCAGATCAACCAGCGCTACGGCCTCAAGAGCCGCGCGACCCTCGACCCCTTCACGGCCGTCGAGATGCCCTCATCCCGCATGCGGCGGCCCGAGCGCGCCCTACCCGACTTTGGCGAGCGGCCTTTTACCAAGGCGCTGTTCCCGGCGGAGTTGCATTCCACCATCGAGGATGAGGATGGTCCCGCGACGGCGACGACCAAGAAGAGGCGGAAGAAGCTTATGACCCTGTCCAAGGTCACGAGCCTGCGGACCGCCGAGGAGATCTTCAACATGCCGGATGTCAACGGCGACGCGCCAGGGGAGGAAAAGGATAACCAACAAAAGGTCCTTGAGGCGCTCGAGCAGCTGGGCGAGGACGGCGGTGAGGACGAGTTGGACTTGGACCTGGACGACGAGGAGGGCTTCGAGCAGGAGATGGATGAGGAGTATGACGATGAGGACGGTGGTGATTATGATGCCGAGGGATATTTTGATAATGGCGATGATGACGATATGGGGGATGACGGGGATGACGCTGGGATGTACTAAGCCGGTAACCCGATTTTTTTCTTTCTTTTTCCCACTTGCATTCAGGAGGCTCCTTTTTGTTTTTTCTTGTTCTTCATTACTTCGTCGATACTGATACCCTGGGTATACGCCCCTGTGCCTTCTACCTACTTGCCATTCCATTCCAAGCTTCCAATCCTATTATCTAATATGAACCGATCATGCCCTTTCCTCTGAAATCGTTGATCTGTAGCTCCGTGACGCCCTCCCTGGCAGCGCCCACGACCGTGGCAACCTGCACGATACTCTCCTCAAAGTCCCTCAGCACATGATACAGCTCTACGACCCTATCGTCCTGGGTTCCACCGCCCAGCGTGCCATTGCTCGCCTGTAGCCGCGAGGCCTGGTCACTGATGTTCTGCTCGACGCCGCCGAGGTGTGCGTCGATCTCCTTGACAGTCCCTTGCAGCTTCTTGATCTGCTCGTCCATCTCGTCCGTCGCCCGCGAGAAGTAGCCAACCAGGTCCTCCGACGCTGTCTGCGACCCGTCACCATTCGCATTGGGCCCGCTGCCCTGCTGCTCCTGCTGTGCTCGGGCGGACGAGGCGAAGAAGCCGGGCGACACGTGGTACTGGCTCGGAAGAGCGAGGTTGTTGGCCGCGAGGAAGCTCAGCCTGGCCTCCTCCGCGTCTGCCTTCACCTGGTCACGCATCTGCTTGATGGCCTGCAGGTCTGCGCCGAGGGCGGAGTCGACGGCGGCGTACTTTCGAGACACGAATCGCACGTCATCCGGTATTGACTCGAGCTGTTTCTTGTGCTGCGGGATAAAGGCATCCACCTGGTCCTTCTGGGCCATGCAGCTCTGAATAAAGGCGTCCATGGCAGCAATCTCCCTCTGCAGGTCCTCCTGGAGGTCGTTGAAGCGCGTGGTGTTTCGGATGTTGGAGACGTCGATGCGCACGCCAGGGATGACTTGTGGTCCCATGGTCGAGCCTAGGGCAGGCATGGCGGGTTGCTGAGGGATCGCGGGCGGTTGGTTGAGGGAGGAGCTGTTGTGAAAGTCGTCAGTCAGTACATGTGAGGAGATGGGCATGACCACAAAACCATAGGCGCGCAGAGTAGACATACAACAAGCTCTTTGTAGGAACAGCGGCAGATTGGCCAAACAGGCCTCCTCCTGCGGCTGGGGCTGCTGGTTGCTGGCCAAAAAAACCACTGGTCGTGCCCGTCTGGCCTGCGTTGGTGGTCGACCCGCCAAATAGTGAGCCCCCAGGCTTCGGTTGACCAAAGAGCCCACCGCCTGTGGCTCCTGCTGCAGGCTGCTGGGTGGTCGTCGATCCAAACAACGACGTGCCAGTCTGCGCTGGCTGTTGCGTGGCATTTGCTGTCTGGCCAAAGAGGCCCCCTCCGCCTGTCGCCGTCGTCGAGCCCCCAAACAGGCCGCCAGGTTTTGTTGATGCCATGCTGGACCCAAACAGGCCGCCACCACCTGCTTGTTGTTGTTGGGCTGTGTTCGTTGACGTGCCGAAGAGAGAATTGCCCTGCGCAGGTTGTTGGGAGTTGGTCGTAGTGTTGCCAAAGAGACTGTTCGACTGCGCGGTAGGCTGTGTTGCGCTCGCTGCGCCGAAGAGACCACCAGCTGCTGGAGGCTGACTCGAGGTATTGCTGCCACTGGAGTAGGCGGAAAAAGGAAACGAGAGTCAGCAGGATTCCACCAGGGCGGGATCTGAAGTCATGCAGTTCCTATTCTTTGTCTCGGGAATGCGTTTGGGATCGGGGGCGGGCAGATGGAATGAGAAAAAAGGCACAAAGAGAAGAAGAGTACCCACAATGTGTTAGCCGCTCCTGTGTTGATGCTCAGACCAGCTGGTCCACTTGCTGATCGTGCAAATGCCATCCTGACTAGAACCTATTGTGGTCTATTGTGTCTGGAAAGGAAGCCGATTTGCATCTGATTAAGAGGCCCAAAGTCAGGTTCTTGAGATGCAGTGCAGTTGGTCCAGACGTGTCGCGTCAGTTGATTTTACTGATGGTACAATTGCCCCATGTTGCTGCAGCTACCATAATACCAAAATGCAGGGGTCTCTGCAGGCCTGTTAGCCTGCCTGGGGCCCTGGCTGTTTCTGCCACAGCACTAACCTTGAAGCTACCCATGCCTGCCAAAACACTTGATGCTGATTGATTTGTGGGTCCAACCAGCTGCCCTTCCATCATCAACCTCAAGCCTCGATTCCCAGCAACAAGATCCGCCAATTATCCCCGTCAATACAGTCCATACACACCCAGGAGGACCCTTCAAAACCAAGAGACAACATGGATATTGACGATAATGATGATGACTTCTATGCGCCTGAGGAACCCGCTGTTCCGGCTGCTACAGAAGCTCCCCAAGACGGTACGCCTGCTGCCGCCGCGGCCCTGGCACCGTCAGACGCGAAACCAGATGCAGATGAGGACCTAGAGGAAGGCGAAGAGGAGGATGAGGGTGGCGCTATGGATGAGGATGACTCCTCTGACGATGTGAGCAGATTTCTATCTCTTTGGGATCTATGCGCAACCTAATACAATCTTAGAGCATGGTCATCATTACGGAGAGGAAGGATGGTACATCAGCTGCACCACCATCGTAAGTCGCAGAGTCAACTCCTCCAAGGTCCTTAACGCCACGACCGCTGACGGGAATCCCAGACAATCTCGGTACAGCAGCATTAAAGACATCCCGCAACGATCAATATCAAATAATACCACCACCAAAGCAGCCCCCTCAAAACCCGAAGACCCAAAGCAGGGTGCCGAACTCCCCGCCATCAGGACCTCCACACTCGACGTCAATGCTATACCCATCCACAAGGGCACCGGCAAACCCATCACACAGATCAACATTGACGAAGATCTTCCAGAGAATGACAAGCCCTGGCGGAAACCCGGCACTGATCTGAGCGATTACTTCAACTACGGCTTCGACGAGTTCACGTGGACGCTGTACGCCAACAAGCAGGAGCAGCTGCGCGGCGAGTACAACTCTGATGCCATCACCAACAACAGCAAGAAGATGTTTGAGGATATGGCCTCCATGATGATGATGGGTAGTATGCCCGGCATGCCGTCTATGCCCGGAATGCCTGGCGGCGGTGCCGGTGGCCCAGGAGGAGGTGCCTCCGGAGCCAACATGCCCGGCATGGATGGCATGACCACGGAAATGCAGCAGATGATGCAGCAAGCAATGCAGCAGATGATGGCTTCTGGCGGGATGGATCCCAGCCAGATGGACCCGGCAACAATGAGTGCCATGTTTGCGAGCATGCAGAACGCCGGCGGTCCTGGAGGGCAGGGTCCAGGCGGGCAGGGTCAGAACTTTGGCGGCGGCTTCGGAGGCAATCAAGGCCAGGGTTTTGGGTACGATCAGGGCAATATGGGCGGCGGTACCCGGGGTGGCTTCGGTAGAGGTCGCGGAGGTCGTCAGCGATATTAGGTACGGACGTCTGGAACCCCTCGACTTGGTGGTCTGAAGCCACAGAGTCGGGCAGGCACCCGCCGTGGTCCAGCCTCCTTAGGCCATTTCTCTCAAGAGGCATATCATAAATGTGAACCTTGTTAGTGAATACTTTGATACCATGGCCATTCCTTGACCAATGGCGACAGCTACAGAATATCAGCGTCTCGTGTGTGTGAATGGGGGTATGTACTTGCTTTCGGAGCTGGCCTCAAATATCTTCCAATGGCCCTCGTTACTTTGTAAACATTTGCCCATCTCACCAATAACACCAACCCCAATAACATGAAGTGTTATCTTTCAACATGTCCCTCTTCTGATGTTCCTGTCAATTCTCTCAGTCTGCCCAGCTGCTCTGCTCAGCCGCCAGTACGACAACGGACCATAATTCACATTCTGTAGAGTTGACGGTGACCAATCATGTCAGCTCGGACTCCATGGTTGAGGTACAAAGCGTCTATGGCTTTTGAGCGTCTGTCGCACCCGCTGCAGCGGTGCTTGGCCTGCTCACGCATGCGCAGGACGAGGAGGGTTTCGGTTAGCTGTTGTGTAACCTACGAGCAAGTTGAACACCCTATACCAGAATTTAGCTGCAACAGAATAAGTATTTCGTCGACAATGCAAAGACACTTATATTCCCATGGTCATATGTGCTCGGCAAGACGATTTTAAAAATAGGAGGAAACATTAACGGCTTGATATACAGTCATGCGCTGTATGTATAGGACGAGGGTGTGTGTGCAGATTTGGGAGCAAAGCAACTTATTCACACTTTCATCTGCTTCATAATCTATACGCAGGACACCTTAGATATCAATGAGCGTAGGAAAAACTGACAGATCGTTGGAGGGACGCTTCCTCTATGCATGATCGAAACGCCCCAACTTTGTCCTGATTGAGCTCAACGAGGGGAACCGAAGGAGAAAGAAATATAAAAATTCCCCCTGGAACGAACAATATATGACTTCTCATCTCAAAAAGAAGAGATATAGAAGGTTTTCGAAAATTTTCATGCACCTTTGCCGTCAGGGTAGTGGACAGTCTCCATTGTAGGGAGCAGGTCGCCACATCCTCTGGAGAAGGGTGGCCCGGTTATAGACTTCATTTTTTTTAAGTTGTTCGGTAGTCAACTACGTACGCGTTATACTGTGCTGGAAATCTGCCCAATTTTGATACTCCAGAGTTGTACGCATGCAGCTGTAAATTCAATTCATCAGTCGGCCAATCAACACCCATGGCTGATGATAGTATAATACAGTAATCTTCATATCCTCACATTGTTTGGGCTTGTTTTCACAGCTGTTTATCAAGTATCAGTACGGACTGGAATATCTACTTTGAGCTGAGCATAATATCTGTGTGATAAGCAAATCTTATAGCATGGACCAAGTGGACAAAGCCTCCGCCCTCCTCAACGCACACAACAAGGCTGGCGGCCTCGCTCGGCTGACATGGGACTTGCCGAATCTGGCACCGCGCCCTCAGCTGATTGGACCAAAAACCGTAAACAAGGCGGGGGAGCTGCGTATCCTCCACTTCCCTGGGCCCACCAACAACGCCGATTTCTACTTGTATGATTGTAAATGATGGAAATTTGATGATCCTGGACTTGTAAAGCCTACTTCTGGTGTGAGTCCAGCGGGAAGCATCGGAAGAGTACTGTCAACGAACCTCAGGGAGACGATAATATTTATGGAAATGAGTGAATTGATGCGCTGCATGAAGAAAGGAGGGAAAAACAAAGGGAAAAACAGCTAGCTAGCTGAGGCTATCTAGATGGAGGGTGCTTGGTGTTGGTGGGCCCAGTGACTTACTGGGCCTCGGATAATACTGCATACGATAGGTCCTTATCTGAAGATCCTGATCCCGAGAAGCTTGGGGGGTTTGACGCTGAAAGTATGCGAGGGCAAAAAGGTTCATATTGAGGTGCGCTGAAGAGAGGAGAAAAAGAGAAAAAGCCACGAGGCCGAACTATCTGAGGCTATCAACAGGTCTGGCTGTTGGCTGGCTAGTGGGGCCGTGCACAGAAAGTCTTCGCGAGCATGGAGGCTGTATGGACACCTTTCGTGGCTTCGCATGCGCGGAAGACATGGCGGTATTGCTGTGTGATCGTCCGCCCAGCAGAGACACAACGCAGGGCGCCCTTACAAATACGAATTTCGGAGGTAGGTACTTAGTCGATATCTCACTGGAAATTACCAAAAGCTTCTATAGCTGCAAAGCCTATACCTAGGCTGGGGGCCGAGGTCGACGGAACCTTGAAGTAGAGGCTGGCGAGGATGGAGTCATACTCGGCATACCTCTTGAGCTAGAGCGCGGCCCAGTCGCTCATAACAGCGAGCTTGCCTCGGAAAGCGATATAAACGTACTTAGACTTGAGCATCTTTAGCCAACTCCAAGCCGATCATGTCAAGTCTACCCAGTAACACAAGAGTGATGATCACAACCTTAGCTAATAGGTCACTTTAATATATAATAGCCGAGAGAAAACTCTGGAGGGAACTACAAAAGTTATGTTTTGAGTAGGGAGAAATAATAATAAGAAGGCGAAGAAAAATCAAAGAAAAGAGCGGCGGGTAAAGGCCTTGTCAGGAACCCCCTTAGACTAGAGCGGAATCCGCATACCTTCAGCAGCAGATACAAGTATGAGTCCGATGTACCATTCACAGGCTATTCCATATTATCGGATAAAACTCATGAGACTAAATCCGCCTCCATGCTCAAAGGCATGACCGTCCAAAGTCGAAGGGCTACTTGAACCCTCAAGGCCGGCTTGAACATTCTTTTAAAAGACCCCGAATCCTCACAACAACGTTATATGAATCTAGCTGTTCAAAAGAACAAACGAGGATTCTGTACCTAGTTTGGAGGAGGAGCTGTAGGCGCGCCATGATGCGAGGATCCCCGAACCGGCCAAGTGTTGGTGGGAGACAAGGGAGGGCCATGGTTCGCCAGGTTGGTCCCTGGGAATCCCAATTGCCGCTCTCCGGACCTTTCATAGGGTCTCAATAGCTCTCGTCGCTCCTCTGGCTGTGCCTGGTAGTTCGGCATCCGCATCACGAAAGATGCTGTCGCAGTGTTCATCTGTTGCGGGACCGGGTTGTGCTCTGCACTCATGTCTGGCGCTTTGGCTTGCGCCATCCGCGCTGTGAGTGGGTGCGCAGGCGCGATCTTCTGTCCGGTCGCGGATCTGATGCTGCGATCTTTCTCGTCAATGAGAACGAGACCAGCCGCTCGGGCATATTTACCAGCCTTATTCTCCTCGTCCCGCCTTGAGTTCACCTTCTTGTTGTCAATCTTCCTCTAGAAAAATATGAATGTCAGAAAGATGTACCCCATTTTATATCGCTTCAAGGTATCTCTTTCTAGGGGGGTGTAAACTTGCCTTTACTTCGGCACTCGGGTTGTAAGCCAGGCGCTTAGTAAAATTGATTCCCATCATCATCTTGACGATGTTCTTGGACGACTGTATATTGCAAGCGTTAGTTCTCATCTAGGCAGGTCTGTATGAATTACTTCCTTCACAGATCGTGTCTTACCCTGAGCGCCTCCTCACACTTCTGAATTCTGTGCTCGAACGAGTGAAACCTGGCAGGTTTCTTCGACTTGCCAGGCTTGGGATTGTCGTACCATGGCGGTATGCAGAATTGACCTTGCTGTCCATACCATGCCTCCTCCTATGGAGTGTTCAGTAAGTACATTCCGAAATTCTATATAAAATTCAAGATTACTTACTACAATCTTCCAGCACAGAAGCTCCACCTCCAACGACTTCAGCTGCTTCGTGCGAGCAACCGCAACGCAATCTGTGAACTCATCCTGCTGAGCCTCGGCGTCTCTATCCGAGACCGTCCGCTTCAACCCCTTGCTCTGCATCTTGAGGCGAGGGTTCTCGATCAGATCATCCACGTCCAAGATGGCTGCGTACAAGGCTCGGACCGCGTTTAGGATGCGCGGGTCGTCGTTTGGTATCTGTTGGATTGCCCGCTTGTCGTTGTTCTGGCGGTAATATGCCGTCTTGTACTCTCGGTACTGGTTATAGGTGGTAATAAAACCACGCCAGTGTTGTCCATCCAGCGTCAGGATCTGAGAGACTTCGGCATCGTAGTCGACAAGCACAGCCTGTTGAGGCGCTGAGTGGGTGGCCGGTGCAGTTTGGTGCTGAACTGCAGGTGCTGCGCCGTAGCTAAGCTGATGAGGAGGCTGGTTGACTGGGCTGTTCATATTCCTGGTATATTGCATATAGCGATCAGGTCCCACGGTCAGCATCCAGGTGGCAACAGCACGGTATGCCTTGACACCATCCCACATGCCTAAGTGCCGAAGACCAGGTTGTTTTGAGAAATCCATGAGAGGGTTTATGTGAGCCATAACAGGAAACAGAGCATGGAGGTCCTCTACAAGGCTCTTTCCATTAGCAATTGTTCCCATGATTGGTTGGGCATATATCGTGCAGAGGACTCACGAATCCTGTGGATGGTGACATGCTTCTCAATAGGATCTCCATTGGTGCCAAGGCTGATCTCCACAAAGTTGATGGCTGGAGTCCACCAGACAGGCTCTGCAGGATTGCCCACAGTGTTGAGAGACTGCATTGTGTTATATGCCTATGAGTGGTCAAAGTGGTTAGCAAGAGTGATCTCAGTGTAAGAGTGACAGGGAATTCATTGTCTCGGCAGCTTTGCATACAGTATATTACCCTTTAGTGTGGATGTACTGAAAATATAACAGAAAGACTGCTTAAACAAAGTCTCAGAGTAATGAAGTGCTGACAAGGCAACGAAGTATTGTTGAGAAGTCTGATAGTATGAGGAGAATGGAAAGACTTGGACTCAAGGCTGTAATATAGCAACTAATACTGTTGCTAGAGAATTGCTGATTGCTAGTGGTCGAATCAAGTTGAGTGCAATTGGGTAAAGAAGGAAAAGAGAAGAGCTCTTGTATGGGGTCTGAGATCAACGTTTTTAAGATACTATAGTCAAGATTTCTTTTCACAAAAACCCAAGTCAGACCAGTGTGAATTTGGAGTGAATGAGTAGCATAATAGCATGTGGATCACGGCAAACAGTGATTCATCTCTAAAAGCAACTCACAGAAAGCACCAACTCGAATCTTCCAACAACCCATCACTAAGTAAGTACTTGTCAGTTATAGTGCAATATAAGCAAAATATAAGCATGCTCATACCCAGCATTTGGTCCTTGAGCTCGAGTCTGAATAGATTGTATACATAAAGTTAGTTTGATAGATGTTCAATTTTCTGCTCGCCAATCCAGCATTGAATGCACTGAGATGAATTCCTCTTGTGTAATATGTAAGATGCATTGTTATAAATACATTGTTTATTTATATCCAGTGTGGAAAATGTAGTTTTTAGACCAAATCTTGTCGTTCTCATCAATAACATTTTCAAGTTGAGTGGTGGGTGGCCAACGTATGAGGAGTGCAGATGTGTAGTGAGGTTCAGCTCTAGTCCTCATCATTCTCAAGCAAGGAGACGGATAGGTGCGGGGAGTGTGTTTGGGGGGAGAGGGAGACAAAGTACAGGAGGGCCAGGTGGGATGGCGCAGGAGAGGGAGCAGACTGTACATCAGATGAATTATAGCCTAGAGGGCCATGGTGGGGATATAGATCAGAAGTTCAGCTGTGCAGTCACCATCTCATCTGTCCGCGTTGCCTCAGGTAAAGCGAGCACCAAATAGACTTAAGGGTGATTGATGTACGGAGGTCGCCTGTTCGACCGCCGGAAAATCCTGGGAAGTTTCCGCGGAAAAAAGGCATCAGGGACAGTACGCTCATGTGTGACGGAGTTCCCCTGACTGCTAAGTACGCTGGTCACCGGAATTTTTGGTGAAATTGTCTAGGTTTTCGGCTTCCAAAAGCCGTCAAAGGCGTCCTTGGATGGATCTTTTTGCTGTCTTCTATGGTTTCACTTCTATGTATTGGTTCAGCCTCTCTCACAAGACCAGTCGCTGCTCGGCAGAGATATTGAAGGTTTTTATCTCATATGATGTTCTATGAGATCCTACCTCTTTTGACTGAAGCTAGATCAGACTATGGCTTGAGGGATGCGCCACCAAGCACTTTGTCATTGGCAAGAACACCTGTGATGGACTTGAGAGAGTCACTAATAGGAGTGATCACGATGTAATCAACTGTACAACGAGACTTAATCACGATAATTGGTGACTTGACGAGCCGGTGTTGCTGCTCAGGCGGTGAGAAGGTTGTCATCGCAAGCTGGGCAATACATGTAATTTGAAATCTGCAAGTAAACTTTTATCTATTATATACATTTTCATTTCCGTCAAGGCCCTGGACGTAGCTGATATATGCATCATTATCATTACAATTACCTTTCTTGAGGGGTCACACTAAGCCCCAGCCCCCTGGCCGTGAGGCTCATGCGTCCAACACCACAGCGATGGACGTTGCATCAACATCGTTCTTGCCGAGGCTGCCCAGATTCCAGTTCACCTCTGCCGTTTTGGAGAGGCTGTAGTGGCTGAGCTCAGTCGAGTTTGTCGTGCCCACGAGGCTGTCGGGGACGGCGCTGCCCAGGAGGACGGCCATAACCCTGTTCTCGAGTAGGTAGTTCTCGCACTCGTCCCAGGTGAGGATGACGAGGGTCCGGTTAATGTTGAAGTTTGGGTTGTCTAGGAGAGGTACTAGGAAGTCTCTTGCCCACTGTCCTGCGACTGTGATGGAGCTGTCGTGGCCGTTGTCCGCTGGAGATGTATTTAGAATTTGTACTTCTCTGCGCTGGGGGTTCAGCGGACTTACTCATGTTTGGTGTTATCCACATCCACTGAGGCAGAGTGCCGCTTTCCAGCTCCTCATAGAACATCGTGATATTCTTGGCCTTGGCCAGCCTGTCGATGTCTCCCGTGGCTGAGTCGTACGACATCATGGGGCTGGTAAGACGTCAGCCAAACGGCCTTCCGGAATCGATGGCGGTTCATTCGGGGAGAAACTTACTTGTGCTTCCGCACATACATATTCGCTCCGGTCTCCTGGTTCACCCAATCACTCTCGAAACCCGAGAACGGCATGTCCTCCCCGTATATGCTCCAGCTGACATTCCCCGCTTCGAGCAGATCAATCATGGTCTCGACGCTCTCGTCGATCTGCGCAAAGTTGTCCAGCCACACTCCGTTTGTGTCCGCGCCAAGGGCCGCCACATAGTTGGGCTGCGAGGGGTGCGTGACGGACCAGTAGTTGTCGAGGGTGATGCCTAGCGAGGCGAGGTATTGTATGTTGGGATCGCCAGCGGCTATGTCGTAGTCCTGGTTCTCCAAGAAGATTTGCACGTAGCGGTCGAACGACTGGCCCTGGATATCGCTGGTTGGGTGGAGGGTGAGGGCTGTTGCCTGGGCGGCGTAGACGGCGGACGTTGCCGTTGCTGTGTACATGTCGGACGCCGCCGGCGTCGATTGTGAGGAGCCCATGGTGATAAGGTTAAGCGTATCTGTGAGGAATATCCAGAGAATAAGATAATATTTTCCTCGTCAAGGTCCTCCTGGTGGACAATAAAGGGTCACGACGCCAAGAACGTCGAAGGTCCTGGGAATACTTGAGGTGGGATATAGGCGCTTTACATATCCATCGCCGTCAAGTCATATACCATAGTTAATCTTTACAAAAAGGTATACCCACCTGCCCACGAGCCACCATCCTATTGAGGTCGCCTTCTTGGCGAGTACTATCAGAGCTGGAAGCCCTCTTCCGCCTCGGGCTCCACGTGTGAGGCACACATTGTGACATATGGGCTGTCGAGGCCAGGGCAGCCCAGTCCAATGAGAGGCCTCATGATGGAGATCAGCTTGGCTGCAGCAGGGATCGCTGTCGATAGCGGCCATGCACGCAGACACACGCCAGGGGGGCGACATGCTTTGTTTGGAAGGACGTTTTTCGGCCGAAATTGCGCTCCACCTCGAGGATCTTCGCGTTGGCCGGCCTGCCTTGTTCAACAAGAGGCTTAGATTTTTTTTTTTTTTTAATAGGATATGATTGACGGGAGAGTCAATTTTACTCAGTAATACATCCAATTGTTGTGGTGTGGGCGAAGTGCAAAGACGAGTGAAGGGGGAGGGGGGAGAAAGAGAGGCGTTGCATGCAAAGAATTAAGTTCTCTCCAGCGACGGTGGAGAAGCGTTAAAAAAAAACATGGCATATTGGAGTTCTAGAATAGTGTCCGTCACTAGCTTATTCATAGTGCAGTAGGCCTGTAAGTAACGGCGGGGGAGCGCTGAAGGAGAATAAAGGTCGGCTGAACTCTAGATTTGACGGCAACGACAGGGGCTTTTCCCAGGTAGGGGTAGCCCCGGAGAATATGCCGGTCCAGGAACCGAGCATGCGTGCCCCAAGGTCGCATTGTCGAACAATCAATCAATCAGCTTTTGCCATATTCCTCATTCCAGATCACCAACAAGCATGCCATCCACTTCAAAAGGGGACTTTTATTTCAGAAATCTGTATGCGAAGGAGCCGGACTTCCGCCACCTTGCACGACAAGATGCCGACTTCCGTGCGATGTACGTGATGGGAGGAGACCCATGATCGTTGCTACCCCGGCCGCTCGACGCTGACGACGATGGTAGACTCAAGCCCAATGATCAGCTGGACTTCACTGATCCGGCAGCTGTCAAGCAGCTCACCAAGACGCTGCTCAAGATCGACTTTGATCTGAAGCTCGAGGTGCCTCAGGATAGGCTATGTCCGCCTGTGAGTGACACCCCCCCCCCCCCACAAAAAAAAATACTGGTTGCGAGCAGTCTCAGTCTTGCCGTGTAGATGTGCCCAGGCTGATTGATGATGGGAATGGGTGGCGCAGGTTCCAAACAGGCACAACTATATCCTATGGCTCAAACAACTCCTAGACTCCAGCTCGTACAACGAGCCTGGAGGCAAGCTGGGCGGCCTTGACATCGGCACAGGCGCAAGCTGCATCTACCCCCTCCTGGGCTGCGCCCAGCGGCCGTGGTCCTTCATCGCCACAGGTGAGCAGCTCAACCCTTTCTGATCCTCGTCTCGTCCAGTGCATCGCCTTACTGATGCGCCATCTCTCTCTTCTCTTACACACATACAGACATCGATGCCGATAACCTTAGACACGCCACCAGCAATGTCGCCCTCAACAGCTTCGAGGACCGCATCAGGATCATTTCCCGAAAACCAAAAGATTCACTCATCCCGCTGGAAGAGCTCAACCTGAGCCACCTCGACTTCGTCATGACCAATCCGCCCTTCTATCAGTCAGAAGCAGAGATGCTCAAGTCCGCCGCCAAAAAGTCTCGTCCTCCGCACTCAGCTTGCACTGGAGCACCCGTGGAGATGGTTTGCGACGGCGGAGAGGTTGCCTTCGTGAGCCGCATCCTGGAGGAGTCCTTGATCCTCAGGGACAGGGTGCAATGGTATACCTCTATGTTCGGGATGGTGTCGAGCCTGGAGGTGATGGTGGAGAAGGTGCGCGAGAAGGGCATCGATAACTATGCCGTGATGGAGTTCCTGCAGGGAAACAAGACGAGGCGGTGGGCCCTGGCGTGGAGCTTTGGGCCGATGAGACCCTGCCAGGAGGCAGGTCGGGGTGTCAAGGCGACACCGTGGAGAAGGATCCTGCCGGCGATCGTCGATGCGGAGATCTTGAGGTTCCCGAGGAGTGATGGCGTGGGCGCCAAGGGGGACGCGCTGGCCGCACTTGTGGGAGGGCTGGACTTGATCTCGTGGGAATGGGACCAGGAGATGCTCAGAGGACACGGCCGCGCGAGGGAGAACGTCTGGAGCAGGGCATGGCGGAGGAAGAGGAAACGCGAAGAGGCAGAGGGTGGCCCTTTCGTGGAGAACAAGGAAGAATCGAGCGAGATCTGTGTCTTTGGATTCTCGGTTTCCATCACGGTCAAGATGCCCGAGGCTATCCTCGAATGTCGCTGGCGTGAGGGTCACGATGAGTCCATCTTTACCAGTTTCTGTGGTTTCCTCAAGACACGACTGCAAGATTAAGTGCCCAAGAAATCATGAGACAGCTTTAGGGAAGATGATGATAATGATAATGATAATACTACTGACAAGTCTTCTACAAATTTGTATGAGCTTTCGGTTACGACCAACAAATCATCATTTCTTCTCGCATGTGGAAGAGAAGAGAGAGGTAGTGTGAACTACCCTAACCCTAGCCAGCCCTGGCGATGATCTCCCAACGCCTGCCCAGTAGCCCTTCGGCCAGTGTGCACCTTTCGCGCTGCCTGCCGCCGCATCCATTCCTCTCGCTCTCACTCTTCCCTCTCTCCTACAAACCATTTCAGAAAAAAAAAAAAAAAAAAAAGAAAAAAGGGAAAGATACCACCAACAAATATGTCCGACACCCCACCTGCCCAGCAACAGTCCCGCTTCAAGGCACCCTCGAACCTGACCACCTCCGAGCGCCTGTCCACCAACACAGTCGGCCTCGTCGCCCTCTCCGACTTTCGCAAGCGGCGCGCCGAGGTTCTCGAGCAGCAGGAGCGCGAGGCTAGAGAAGCCTTGCGCTCGTCCGGCGCCAACACACCTGCGGGGCGGTCACGCAGCGGGACGCCGAACACGAGCGATGGCGGCGAGCAGCAGCAGAAGCAGCAGCAGCGAGCTGGGAAGAGGGCGAAGAAGGGCAAGGCTGGGAAGAGGGCGCTGGTTTCGTTTGGAGACGACGGCGAGGACGAGGAGGTAGAGGAGAAGAAGGAGAAGGAGAATGACAAGAGCAAGGACGACAAGGAAATGGACGAGGAGGCACGCGAGGACAGCGCAGACCCCAGCGCCGACAGCGACGCCAGCGGCAAAAAGAAACCTTCCAAGATCACAGCCAACGCCTCCGTGGGCATTGTCCCGCGCGCGCTGACGAAGGCGGCGCTGCGGCGGGAGGCTGCGGAGCGGGAGGCGCTGCGCAAAGAGTTTCTCGTGCTGCAGGAGGCGGTCAAGAACACCGAGATCGCGATCCCCTTTGTCTTCTACGACGGGACCAACACGCCTGGCGGCACGGTCCGCGTGCGCAAGGGCGAGTACGTGTGGGTGTTTCTTGACAAGAGCCGCAAGGTGGGCGCCCAGCTGGGCATCGGCAGCGAGAGAAACACCAACGTGAGGAAGGAATGGGCGCGCGTGGGCGTGGACGACCTGTTGCTGGTGAGAGGGACGATGATTATACCACATGTAAGTTGCGCAGACCATCGTGTGGGTGTGTGGTGACAAAGTAAATTGATTGGTTGTGTGTTTGTGTTTGTGTGTGTCTAGCTGCTGACTTGACGTCTCTAATCTAGCAATACGAGTTCTACTTCTTTATCATGAACAAGTCTGTTGGCCCGAAAAACGTCCGGCTGTTCAACTACAGCACCGAGCCCCCTCCCCAGGAGAGGACCTCAAATGATGATTCCGACGATACACCTCCTCCAGTCAACCCTCTCTCGAAGCCCAAGGGCGGGATCAACAAGAATCTGGTGGATATCAAGGACCTCGAGGGCGCAGGCGATGATCCGACCTTCACAAAAGTCGTCGATCGGCGGTGGTATGAGCGGAATAAGCACATATATCCTGCCAGCTTATGGCAGGAATTCGATCCAGAGAAGGACTATACGAGCGACGTCCGGAGGGATACCGGCGGGAACACTTTCTTCTTTTCGAGGTGATTCTGTTTTGTTCGGTATGGTGTCGTTTGGTGGGTATCATCGCGACACAGTCGAATAAAATGATGGTGGTTACTGGTAAGGTCCTTTGGGAGTATGGGAATCATGCAAAAGTCGACTTTGCCATGATGTGCTGCTCTCAACCTGCCCATGACCACATCAGGTAGATCAGGTAGGCGAATCCGACGAGCATCCAGCCCGGCCAGAAGATCATGAGGCAGAAGCCATTCCCACACCCCAGGATGAGCACGAAGAATTCAAACTCCAGTTTCTTGCGCAGCCGACGGGCCGCCTTGGAGTCCCACACGGACCCTGCAACTTTGTAGAGTGCAGCCGCAGACGCCATGGCGAATGCCCTGGTGACCAGGAATGTCTGAAGCGCTGCGATGTTGCAGCCGAAGAGCAGGTATGTCAAGGCGAGACGGTTGACCTGGAAAAACCGCTGGGCAAAGTCGAAGAGGGCTGGTCTGAGGGCGTTCGAGTAGGGGAGCGCGTGGGCGAGAATGCGTGCATATCTGTGAGCAAGTTCGGACTGCTCGCGTATGCGCAGGGAGGAGGAGTACCCCAAGCTGGGTTGTGTGGCGGTGGTGGTGGTGGTGGTGGTTGTTGTTGTTGAGGTTGTGAGAAGAGCCATTTTGGGGTATTGGTCTTCTTTTTGACAAGAGGGGTTACCCCTAAGCGAACAAGCAGATGCTTAAAGTTGGCCCCAGAATTTTGTCTAAAGAACCGCGTGTCGGAATCAATTGCGAAGGTGGATGTGACTATAGTGATCTCGCTTCGCTGTGGTTCCAGGAGATAAACGACAGGCGTACGTTGTTATCTTATATTGCGAAATACAATTAATCGATAACGCCGCGATCGACCTGCTGGCTCCCCTCATATCCAATCCCAACCTGTCCAGACCCGAGAGGAGAGCGAGCGCATGCTTCCTCGAAATCTCTTCTGATTCGAAGAAACAATTTTTCTTAGTCCTGCAGCCCAAAGACGCAACCAGTGATCCGGTGAGCATATTTCCCTGGCAGACCTGCATCTACTATTACAGTACTATACAGTACATATGAGGAGGGGCCCCACCCTCCCAAGTCGTATATAAGGTGGAGACCTTTTGGCCTAGAAGAAAGGGCGTGAGGGGATGGAAGCCGCGAGAAATTTCGCCAAACAAACGCTCCACGTGGGGCCGTCGGCAAGCCTGGGACACGCACAGATCATCATGTGAACGAGCGTGACTCGAATTATCTTCTCTACTACTGTAACAAAGTTTCTCGCGGTTTTTTGCGTATATTATGTAGTGTAGTAGGAAAACCCCCTCCCCTCCCCGGGCCCCCCAACACCCAGGGTAGGGGCGTGTTATAATGGCCACGGCGAAAAGAAAGAGAGAGAGAAGTAAGAAAGAGAGAAAAGAAGAAGAAAAAAATGAAGGGAGAGAAGGAAAGAAGAATAGTGGGAGCTCCCTTTTGTCCCACGAATCGCTCCAGAGCAATAAGTGAGCGCGGAACGGCGGGACAGACGGAGCCTTAACTACAGCATGTGAATAGTGTATACCTTGATCGTCTTGGCTTCATTAATTTATTTTCTTTTTTCCTTCCTTACAGGAGCTCTTGCCGATAAGATCTTTTCTTGTAACCGCAAACAGCGATTGCACTGCATATCAAATCCCCACCCCCTCTCCCCGATCTTTCCCTCCCCTCCGCAGAGCCTCTCAGAAGAAGCCGCACGACCCCTTGTGTGCCAACGGTGTTATACTATTGGCTGGGGACTTGGGTCAACACAAACCATGGTATACCTGGCGGCAGCTCCAACGTGTGCCCCTCCCGGCCGGGTGATTGGCACCTCTGCCTGGATGACAGCAAGCTAAGTATTCTTTTAGGTCACAAAAGTGGACGAGTCGACGTTTTGGGGCACGATAGAAGGTTAGAGTTCGCCTTGTTGCTCGTTGGTAGTGAGTTGGTGTGGTTTGGGACCGGCTCGTCGGAAGGCAGCCCTGGATGATTGCTACTATCATTCCACTGAGCGCCATATCAAGGTCACATGCCTGGATCAATGGGCTTTGCACTCCTTTTGAGTTTATAATTCTTGTTTCTCAAGGGGAAAGCCCGATTCGTGCTTGACCAAGGCACCTGGATAGTGATCTTTTTGCGTGCAACATGGGGAACTTTCGGTGAAAAGAGAGAGAGAGAGAGAGAGAGAGAGAGAGAGAGAGAGAGAGAGAGAGAGAGAGAGAGAGAGAGA